>JAQFZZ010000744.1:0-14680 GCA_034696405.1 Isotoma caerulea
AATTTTATGAACTATCGGTTTTCATCATTTTTTGCGAAAGTATTATTCACGAGAATCCATTTACGGGTAGTTTTTGGCCGTTCTCAAACAGTAATAGAAGTAAAAAGTAAAACGAATGTAAGTAAATAGTAGTACATCAGAAGTTGTAGCTGTAGCGTAATGGATGGATAGGAGTAGTTCTTTAAAAGTAAAGTTGATATCAGAAGCTTTATAAATATATATCAACACATTATAATGTCTTGTTTTATATAATTCGTGATAGTATTACGATGATGGTCAGTCAGTCAGTATTCATTCACTGACTGTATTCAGTATTCAGTATTATGTCAAAGTTCCATCACGATACCGTTAATTATTTGGTCATAGTCATTAAGAACCATGTTCAAAAATATAACTACATTTACGGCTCCGGCCAGCTCTTATTTTGATTGAGATATGATTATATCGCATATTGTGAATTAAATTGATACACACCTCAACCATTCATGAATGAATTTTTCTTTTCTATATATCATTCTTAATGTGAATAGTTCATCAACCGATCGATATTATTCTACCTTATCACCAAATTATATCATTTTCTAGTACATAACAAAGTAGGTACAAATGGACCACTTTACCTAAAAGGTAGATTTATTGAAAACGTTGCATTTACATTTACACTGAATACTGAAACACAGCAACATATCAAAACCAAAAAGTCCCAATAAGAAAGGATATTTCGAAATGTACATTGTAAAAAAAAATTATAGTGCTATGCAACATTATTCCGACTGTACCTATGATACCTATGATTTGTTAAAAGCGTATAGATTGATTGTCAGTATAAAACATTGTAATGCAGAGGCAGGTTCATTTTTATTGAATCGTGTCAATGTCAGGGTCTCAGGGTATAGAGTAGGACTTGTAGGACAGTAAGGCCAAGGTTGTTTGTTGCAAGCCTTGCGAAATAGGTTGCCTGCAGTTAGTTTCCTGCGTTTTTTTTGCTTCTTTGTGTGTATACTATAAGTAAGGTTGAATTGAAATTATTGAAAATATGAAGGAGCCAAATGAAATGATTATGATATAAGCTTAGTATAGTGCTTATGGTACATGGTTCTCATTAATACCAAGAATATGTCTATGTTGTCAAAATTGTGTATCCTTATGTATCTTTATATTGACACCCTTTTTATATAAAATTGAAGTTCAGCGAATTTATAACAACACCTTTCAAATACATATAGTTACATTATTACTTAACCTAAAAGAAAAACTTCCAAGTTTAACTACAGATTGTGAATGTTGTCTTTTTAAGTCTTATATAATAAGCCAAGCGTTTATACGTAAAAAACAAAGTACTTTGTTTTATATAAGAATGCACATATTACACTACTTAGTGTAATATGTGCATTCTTATATATGAGGTTTTACTCAATAAACTCACTATATAATATCTACTTCATTTTAGTATCATCCAGGTGCATTCGAAAATTCGGTTAGTTCGGTTATAACTTGAAAAACTGAAGAGAAGAGAAAAAGCTTCAAATATATTCGAACTATATCTTATACTTCATGTTGCCTGCTAGTGATAAATAGCAGGAAGAAATGAATGTAATGTTATATCGGTAGGTGGAATATAGTATTGTTACCGAAAGGCCACGCATATGTAACTATCTACTATCCAGTATCACAACTCAATTTTTGTTGTAATGATATGATATATTCTCAAAGCTAAAAACTTGAGATGCTATTTTTTCCTAACTTTATAGTTTTGATAGTATAGACTTATCTTTGGCTGCTTTTGTGTTTGTACGTACACCAAGATGCATTTTTTTTTGTAGCTCTTTTTATAGAATAACAGACTAAGTCCATGGATGTTATGTAAGTGATGTTTAATTCTATGCCGGAGACATTGCAAATGTGTACAGACGCTAGTATAGCTGTATTTTTGATTCTGGTGGTAGATCAAAAATAGTTATTATGAGACTGGCACTATATCAGCTCTACAAGTATTACAACTAACACTAACTATGACCTTAGATCTTTAATCTATGACTATATGACCTGAAGTTTACTTCACTTTCTTGTCCTAGTCACTAGTGTTTTACTGGTCGGTCGGTAGTATACCGTCATTCTTAAAACTAACTTCAAGCACGAAACAGTTGCAGGAATAGAAAAAGTGTCTTTTATTAAACTAAGAGAAAATGCATCTGGCATCTACTACTATATGAAGTAAGAACAAATATATGCTTCTTTCCCAGTTTCCCCGACACCGGATTTTTCGGTTCCAGTAGTAGTTTTTATACAATTTAGACGTCTACACGATTCTTTTTTACTGGCATATAAGTACGCTTTTACGCGTGTAGGTAGATTGTTGGAAAGGAAACACACATATAGAAAGAAGGAATATGTATCGCTAGAGAGGCGACGACGAATCTGCTAAGAGTTAAATATAGGTTTTAACGAAATTGCTATATTTGATAGACAAAACTATAGACAAATGTAGCTAACGTGCTTTCTTCAGGAATTCCATGGCATGCATGATACCAGACTCTACGATGCCACTACTATCCTACTTTCTCTTTCTCTTACATACTTTATTTGTAGTAAAGCTAACCTTGCAATTTCCTAAATATTTATTATATATGTAGTGAAATGTACACTGCAAATCTAGATATTCTAGGTCTAGGTATCTTTAGTTGGTTGTTTAGTATTTTATGTTTACTTTTGTGTGATTTCCATTTTTATTATATTTATAGGAAATTCTTTAGTGTCATAATATTTGATTTGATCCGTCTTTCTACATCATTCTATTTATGAAACTTGGTTGGTGCTTTGAATTTATTTCATGCATGATTTGCAGAGGTGTCATATTATTCAGTCTTCATTCAGTTCATTCTCACGGTCTTCTCGTATTTTGTCATGTATTGTAATTGTAGAAAAGTATGTAATGTCTAGATTAATAAATCGGTAGTTAGTAGTTAGTTAATATTATAACTTAATAGTAACTATTGTATTGTATTGTTATAATCTAATAATACAGCTACCTCATATACTATTACATATTAAACTATAAATATTCATGGTGTTTTCCTTGTTTCCTTAACATAACGCGTCCTTGCTTAACTTACCGGATATATTTAGAATTGTTGGTGGTTAAACGGTTAAAGTATGTATTTAATCTTGATGTGGGGTATTAGTTGTTGAACCAGATTCCAAATTCTGTTCATGTAATAGGGTTTTGTTTACATTTTCTTTCATATAATAATAAAAATATATATAATATCATCTTATTCATCCAGAACAGAATTGGCATATCTCATGTTTACACTCCTGACATGCGATATCATTTTTATAAAGTACAGTTCCATATTTATTACGCAGTTGGATATGAATTTAACAATTTAAGATATCATATGAGTGAAATGATATGCTAACTAATATGTAAAACATGCATGCATGATAGTAATGCAGATCTTTTTAATATTCAAAAGCATTTTTTTATTGTTTTTTAATGCAATATTTCTACTGGGGCCTTAGTGCTACTCTGATTTGCGATTTGAATAATAGGAATGTTTTTGCAAATAGCCTGAAGGTGGTTTGTTGACTTCAGTTTATGGTGGGTTCATTTTCCTCGAGGTGTGAATGTGAATACTTCTTACTTCTTATATGCATGGAATAAATGTAAATAACATATTTTGATTATTGAGGTCCGAGAGTTATCCTTGTATGGAAACTTCAGAATGAAGAGAAAAGGGAAATGAAATGAATGGTTTTGTTGGAGGACTTGGCTTTAGAGCTTAGAAAGCAAGTTACTCAATATAGAAAGTTGTGAAAGTTCGTGATGACGAATTCATTCATAACTTATTCAGCTCATTCATAAACGTTTTAAAAAACCTAAATGTTTTAAACGCATAAAATGTATTTTATATATATTTGAAAATTTATATTATCACTTGTTTTTTTAGAAAAAGCTCACATTCAACTAATTCAACATTCACTTAAGTAAGTACAAAGTGTTACGTTAAGAACGCTAGGAAAACGGTAGGATGATTTTTGGCTGCTTCTTGTTTATTGTCACGCGGGAATATGTATCCCTTGCTAACAATTCTGATTGTTACCTATATGCGTAATATAAAATTTATGCAAATGCACACAAACTGGTCGTGTTTAATTACAGAAGAAACTTGAATAACTGCATTACTAACCGCTGAAAAATTTTAAAGTAAACATCTCAGGGACTGGTTTCTAAAAGTGGAGTCATTTTGAAACTTGTTTTTTGTTTGTGATTTAAGCCTAAAATAAAAACCAAACAACCTTTTTTAAAGATCAAGAATGATGTCGATGTATGCCATTGTATGCATTAAAAAAGTGGTAAATTAGGTGCTATAATGTTAGTGAGTACATGGAAGCTCATTTGGTACAGCGACAAATATGGATGGAGAATAATTACGGCAGTAGATTTAATTATTTGTCGAAATGTAGACTCAAAGTGCATTCATGTATTCATTTCTTAGCTTGAATCATCATACTGCCATCCGGTAACAACAAAACTATGTATTTTAGTTAAAATCGTTTCTTTAATTTGAACCTTCTCTCATGAACTTGACTAATTTTGGTTCGTTATTAATATTTTCAGATCGAGGGGAGCAGTCTGCGGTTTGGACAGTATGAACATTAATGGTCCACCAATAATGGACATGTCAATGAATCCAAACGGTTATCATCAGCCCTACCTGCCTCCGACCATGATGCCACCCCCACCCCCACATAATGTGGCTGGTGGTCCTCCTCACCACAACGAAGGTCAAATGCCTGTAGGTCCACCTCAACAGCAACAACAGCAGCAACAACCCCCTCCCGCTCACCCACCTCAACAGCAAAGCCAATCCGGTCAAAACCAAAGTAATACTACCGCTAGTACAGCTGGGGGTAGTAATTCAAATCCAGGAAGTGCAAGTGGTGGGGAGAATAGCGGAGGAATGGGAGGTGGTGGAAGTGGAAATGAAGGATCTTCAAGTTCTAATAAGCCTAAAAACAAATCTTGGCCGAAGAAGAAAGTTTATAAGAAGCCTGACCCTAATGCCCCAAAACAGAGGAGGTTTTCAGGTACGTTTAATTAACAGCGATGGGGTTAGGAATTGGATTTAACTCTTAATAAGCTGATGTTCGTTTTCTCTCGATTACAATGGTTAATTCAGGCCAGATTTCTGTTTTCAATTGCTTTCTTTCCTTAGTTTACTTCAATTCTCTATTACTATCTTTTTGTCCTGCTCAATGTCATGTCTATCTCCCCATCTCGACCGTATTCATCTAATATAACTCTCCTTTTTATCAGTGTTATGATCATTAGAAGCTGCAGCTTCAATGCATTAGATAAACATACGAACTGAGTGCCACTTGCCACTGATGAGAACAAGTTAGTTGAAACCGACTGCGGTAAGGAAGTTAGCTGAAGAAAGCATTTTTATTTGACTCTCCTGGCTTTCATGTATTCTCTATCATAAAATTGGATAGAGAATAGAACGGATGATAGAAGTCTAGTCTAGAGTCTAGCAACTAAAGTCTAGCTCTCTTAGAGTCTTTTCCTTTTCACTCTTTACAGTCAGAATTATCGATTGCATCGAATTGGCGTCGGCAAAACAGAAGGATCTCTCAGAGAAAGAGAGAGAGAGAGCTTTAGGCTTGTTATATGTAGCACGTCTTTATGAGGGAGGATGTTGAGTTTTAGAGTGCAAAGGGTGGGAGGTAGTGGTGGTACTGGATTAGATAGACGCCTTTTGATTATATAGAATAGGGCAAAAACTCCAGGAAGAAACAGTATGAAGTAATGCTAGGTTAGATGCTAGACTCTCGTAAAAGTTGTATTTCGATGGCGAGTTTATATCATGAGAATTTAACCTTTGAAGTTGACCGATCACCCGTCCTTTTTCGACATCCTTTCAATTTAAGTTCTCAACTCTTTAGTTCCATCAATAAAGGGGGGTTTGGGCTTTTTATTCATCTTCAGTAAAATGCTAAATGCTCCACAACGCGTGTACAATTGCTTATCTGATAAAATTACATTTTAATTGAACGGGGGCTTATGATGACAATTATGAGGGCTGATAATGAATTGTTTTAAAATGGTAATGAAACGCTTTTTGATATTTTTACTTCCAAAAGATCCTGAATATATAATACAGAATTAAAAACAACTAAAATCCATAAATTGTAAATTGGATCAGGTAATACAATTAGGTCCATACTCAAATACTCATCAGCATTTCAGCATTCTAGTATCGTTTGTCATAATTAATAATTTTGCATCAGCTCAGGAAATTTAAATCACACAAATTGCAGACGATAAAATCCTTCTTTCGTTTCTGAATACGTTATTATGTTCTGTCCAAACGTCCCAACCCTAAGTTCCATACCCCAAAACCCTAATTGGGCGTCAATGTGCTTTGACCCTTGCTGAAATTCACGGTTTTAATGTTAAATTTTTGACCCTACGAGACCTCTCCCATAAGCCCAATGTTAAATTTTTAACATGGGGCTTATGTATTTGACCCCTACACTTTTTCGAAGGGTTTTGGGGTATGCAAGTTCTAAAAAGATTATTTGATTGCAAGTGGTACAATCAACATCTTCATTTCTTTTTGCTTGGATTTCCTAATTGCCATCTTCTCATTTCGTTTTTTACCTCTTTGGCCATATTACGATACGTTTACCTTCGTACATGTGTTTTAGTTTCTTGGCTCTAAAGTACTCGTGCTTCAAGGGTGCTATATACCCCTGGTAAAGTACTAATACTAATACTACAGACACTAGAAAACTGGAATCAGCATATTATCGAAATATGACGAAATTCAAGGTATTTTTAATGTCCCCTAAGGCTGCTTTCTCAAGCTTATTTTTATAAAAGTTTTTTTTTGCATGGTATTGTTTCACTGAGAAGGATTTATATTTTTCTGGAAGATAACAAACAAAGGAAACTGATTGCGATTTGTTTTGTTGTTTTCATTTATAGGCTACTACGTGTACATGCGAGAACGACGTGATCAGCTGCGTTCGATGTACCCGGAGATGCCTTTCTATGAGATTATCCGACAATTGGCACAAGAATGGAATAATATGGATCGTGAAGTTAAACAGGTAAGGAGTAAGAAGGAAACTGGGAAAAACGAATCTGAAATGTGATAGTGATAAGACCAGCTTAAACTTTACTATGATCTTCATTTTTTCGTTGGACAAGGAATTATCAGATCACGAATGCACGATCTTTGAAATTGATGATAGTTCTGTTGAACACAGCTTGCAGAAGTTTGAAGATGCATAGAAGCACGAAAATATGAAGGATGATAATCATAGTTTTTACTGAGGCAAGATATGCAGTAAAAATGCTGTAAAAAGGAAAGCAGTAGAATATTTCAGATTCATTTTGTTGTCTCATAAAATCAGTTAGTGTGAAAAACATGTGGTTGCGTGATTTTCAGAAAAGTAGCAACGATTTTATGATCAAAAGTATTATATAGCTTGTACCGTCCAACAAAATATTTCATAGAATATGATTTAACGATACACAACTAATTGTGAGTAAAAAAGTAAAATAAGGGGTAGTGAAAGTTAGATTCGTTAGACATTTCTGAAGAATCCCATCCAAAATTTTTATGTCAACAGAAATAATGCAGAACTGTAGGTAATTATTATTTATAATGTAATTGTCTTATTGGCGAAGAAAAAAACTGGAACAAATTAATTTTCAAGTTGAAAATAACTTGAAATGTGGCTTTGAATGGTAAAAATAAATAATTTTCAAACGGACAATTAAAGTTATTTTTTATACTTTAAACACAATCATAAATAATGAAAAATTACCTTTAATTCAAGAACCAAGCGGATAATTGAAACCTGCTATTATAATAATGTAAATTACTAATCGGTCGGCTATTACTATTTCATATTTACGTTTTATTCATTTTATGAATACCAGTTTAAAGTTAGGTAGGACTCTAAAACTTAGTCAGCTTTTAGGATTTTCGAAAAATTTACAATATGCTTCGAAGCATATTTTTATTACAATTTATAAGTAATCGGAAGGTTTTCAAACATATGATAAAATGCCGTTTTGGTAAAACATGTTTTATTGCCGAAAAGTTCATGAACTGATTAATGTATAATTTATTGTTTCAGAAATACCTCGATTCGGCAGAAGCAGATAAGCAAAATTACGAGCGAGAGATGAGCGCGTATAAGAAGACTGAACAGTACAAAAGTATGAACAAGAGAAAGAAGAAGAACCAAGGGGCTGTTGGAACCCAAAATAGCCCGTTAGATATGAATATCTCGGGAGCGAACGCCATGTCCACTGCCAACAGTTCGTACAATTCCTCAATGCTGAGTTCTAATTTACCTGGCAGCTCTGCTATGAACATGATGAACCGACCGGCTCACATGAATCATGACACGGGTATGGAAATCCCCATTTTTACCGAGGAATTCCTCGAGCATAACAAAGGTTCGTTTGCTTATTCCCTTTTTCTTTGCCTTTTTGGTTTGTAAAGTAATGTATTATTTGATCGGATCGAATCGAAATCAAAAACGTAGAAAGAAAAATAAGGATTGCACAATATAAAGAATTATTTCCTGGTTCTGTCTTTTAAAAAGAAAAAATATGATCGATCTGTTTTCGTTAATTTGAGAATTGATATAATATTATAAACTGACTCCAACTCTACTTACTCGCCAACCATTTACTACTCACCTCCTCCTGCAACAAAATCAAAAATACAAAATAAATGCTCAACAACAAGGAGGGCAATGAAAATGGTCAGAGTCAAATCCTGTAAAGCCAAGGAAATGAAATTATTCATGACTTTGAGCGGAATGAGCGATCTAGTTATATATTTGCCATATAGAATGTTTTCAGATTTTGAAAAGCTTCGGAAATTTTTTCATATTTTTATTTATTGGTACCTTATACCTAGTCTTGAGTCTTGACTTCAGTTAATATGTTTTTATTCAAACGGACCTTTAATCTTATGATCAATGAATTGATGTTTACTTACTACTACTTCCTTCTCCTCTGCCCTGCCGTGGCGTGGATATAGTGAGTGGTATCGGTATCCGGTGGTATGTTATCATCATGTCATAGCAAAGCTGGGTGCTAGGCTCATGAATCTTATTATGTGCCCTTGCCGTTTCAATGTGCTACTGCTACTAATGATAATTGAAATATTTATTTATTTATGCAAAGAATTGCTAGTAGTGCTAAACGCTAGTCTTCAATGAATGAGTATAGTTGAATGTTTTTACAAATGCACTTGCTTGTTGGCAGCCTTATTTGTTTGTGTAGTTCATTTCGCTTGAAAAAGTTTCACTTGTTAAAACCGTGATTAAGTATTTTATGACTAGTTCTAATAAAAAGATAAATGTGAGGAACTGAAGGGATAGTCAGTCGTTCACATGTATGTCTATGAAAGTAATTATGCCGCCTACTTTGTGGCCGATGTTTTAGTAATTGTCACTAATGAGTAATTATAAATAATCAGTAAGCTGTTGCTTTCTCTTTTTCGTTTATTACACTTTCTTTTCATAATATCAGAACTGCGTGTAAAGCGTGAACATGTTTTCTTTGTTTCTTCTCATAAACTTATAATGATATCGTTAGCTTGACTTGAAATGAATTTGTTACTAACACTGTGCATGGGTAATTGGCTTTAGTCTTGCATGTACGTTAAAGTAAATTTTTTAGATAATATCTGTCCTTAAATTAGTGTAATTCATAGTTACATTTAGTGTTGGCCTTTGTAGTTGCATAGGTTCGTAATCATATCTTGATAACGAAACTTGAGTAGCTAGCAGTAGTGAGTAGTGCAGTAGAAGTCGCTATTGTTTTTCGGAATTATTATTCATGTCAAATCATTATCTATCATCACCTGTTCCGCAGATTTGACGACGACTTACAAGGCCACAACACAACAGATTTTCGGCTATGGTCGATATATCGAAGGTAGGTTAAACAAAGAGGGTGTAATAGAATTGATTGAGAGTAACGTATGCGAGAGATTTTTTCCTTATTTGTTTGTTTTGCATTAATTTCGTAAAATATAAAAAATCTACAGAAAAAAAGATATTTTAAGTACAAACTTCTTCTCTGGACATTGGAAACTGACAGCCCTGACTCTTTCCAGTCCTTTCCCCCCTGCTCCGTTCATAAAATGAAAGAATGTGCAGTTTAGTTATAATAAGTAATGTAGATTTTTAGCATCTTGTTAAAAGAAAGCTTTTACCAGATACTAAAAGTCGGACAGATGACAGAAGTATATAAGAGAAAGAGAGAGTGAGTGAGAATTAAAATGATAACGAAAGAAAGGAGAAAGTTTCTACAGTTCTTTGTTTAACCTACTATATTATACTATTTTGCATTTATAATGAGTGAAAGACTTTCTAATTAATAATTGAACAAAGTTGAGCTTTAATTTAATAGCAGACGGATGAGATGGATGCATATTCTCACCTGTGAAAATAATATTTGTCTAAACTTATTTAATGGGTTGTTGCAATTATTCATTTCTTGCTATTATGCAAGTTTCCAGCTTACACGATTCCGGTTTGATGAAAAATTTTAAAATAGATTGGTAAAGCTTTTGTGCATTAAATGGGTGGGGTTAAAAATTGCTTTGTGTGCAATTCCAATCTTTGAATTAGCTGGGTAATTGCAACACACCTTTCCATTCTATAGGAAGTAGAATGACAGGTCATGAATCAACATTAGGTTTTAGTCACAGGACTAGCCTTCGCTTGTATTTCTCTTTATTGCATTGAATACAACATCACGGCGGTGGGGGTAAATGGAAGAGAAATGAGTTGGGGTCTGTTGGATATTTTCTACCGTTATTAATTTGTATCGGTACAGAATATAATGAAATCAATGTGTAATATTTTTAATTTGATTTCGGTTAGTTTCGTGCTTATAAATTAATGAATTTTGATTATGATATAAATAAAACTGATTTGACAATATTTTTGTTAATAAATTTCTGCAGCAAGAGAGTTGGAACTTCGGGCCCTTAGGAAAACCGTAACAGAGTGTGAGGAGCAAAATGCAACTCTTCAAAAACACGTTGAGCAGATGCAGCAGGAGATTGAAAGAATGGAGCATGAGATGAGACAACAGAAACTGCAAAATGAAATGCTGAGTCAGAATTTAAATCGATTAAGAAGTGTGCTGGCTTCCAGTTTTGCATCTCTCCCTTTACCAGGCACCCATGAGCCTCCGAACATCCATACGATTGACAAGTACATGAATGAAGTGAAGGCGATGCAAGAGGCAAATTCTGTTCATTTTGCTCCATTCCTCAACAGAGTGAAGGATATCATTAGTCGACTTGAGTTATGATTTGTTAACTTAAATCTTCTTCTCTTCCCATTCGAACAGATCATCATCATGCGATGGCAGAATGAATGAGTGAGAATCCGTTCCGTATTCAATGGACGACCCATTTACTCTCCTGTAATATGATTAGTACACTACTACTACACCTCTCATCCTCATACCTCAGATCAACTCACCTCACCTCGTTTAAAAAGTAAAATATCAAACTAAAATAGTTTCAGACACTTAACAAAACATCTATCGTATTATAGCTTCTATCCCCTTACCTATAAATACTAATATTATGCTGTTGAGTAGTTTTTAAACTTCAACGGTACTAAATACTTCAATTTCGGACTATCTTCCTTGATCAGATCTCCAATTTATTCTTCATTAGTATAATAATAATATTTGATACTATAGATAAAATGTGCGTGAAGATAGTCCAAACATTGAACTTATCATTATCGTTGTTGTTGCCGTTTTTTGTTTCTCTTTAAAGTTAAAGGAATTGGTACAAACTCTTTTAACAATAAAAGACTTATTGCTGATGACCATTATAAAGTTAGGAACAGTTTAAGTAAGGGTTTATAATATCAGGACTCAGGGCAGGACAACAATTGTACCTGTGTACTTTGGCACTTTACTTACTCACACCTCTCTCGCTATTCTTTCTATTACCCATTATATTTTTTTAGCAGTCAGGATATTATTAAATTAATAGGAACCTTCTCTATTTACCAATACAATTAGGCTGAGTGAGAGTTTTATTTACATCTCCAGGCAGACTGGTTGGTACGGTACGGTTCAAGGACAGCATCAGTAGCATTTATCTACACCCATCTGTCTCCCCCACAGAAGTTATAGTCATCAATTTTAGTGCCCAACAAACAAAGACTGTGTGATGAGTTGAACTTTTGGTTCGAGATTTTTCTTATGAAGATTCTTCATGACGAAGATCATTGTAAGGAGAACGATGGATGCAGAGAGAGTCGTTTGATGAATGAAGCCACACAAACAATGAGTGCAGATCCCATCTCTATTCTGTAATTATCAAAACGATTATGTTGCTGCGTTGTTACTTACCTACCTCTCTACTTCAGATTACTTTAATGAAACTTAAAATCTTATAAATATTTACAACCAAAACCACGCCACCAACCCAAGTATATACTGGACAGACGCGTTTTGCCACGTTGAGATTGAAGCATTTACCTAAAGCTATTTAATTTGCAATATTAATTATTACAAAACAAACCCACTAATGAAGAGATGTATAAAGTTTAAACCAGCTGGATGATAAACGAAAAGGTGGGAGGAGAATTTTTCGATTAATGTATTGCTTATGAAGTAATATGTAATTAATTACTTACCAAAACCTACTAGCAAACATTTTCATAATAGCTAAAAGTGGTTTCATCCAAACTACTTATTTCATGCTACAGACTAATCATTCAGCTATTAATTAGTTATTCATCACATGTTTAAATTATATTAGTTGTATTAAACTAATTAAGTTATATATTATAAATACTTGTCTAACCTAAACTGACTTTTGTCCGTTTAGGAAAGGATCGGTATGTTGTACAAATTAGAAATGTAGACGTACATAAGTAATAAATAGCCATGATAGAAAATATAGATACAAGTAAATAATCACAGTAGTTAACATTTATAATTTTTATCTATCAATGTACAGTGTAGATACAAATTGTTTTTTTTTGTTAATTAGACATTACCATAGGCTATAGAGTATATAGTCTTTATAGTTTATTGATAAAAATTCTATTTATTTTGTACTTTTTTGAACTTTTTTTGAAAGCATCATGGATGCAACTGATAAAGAAAGAAATAGACGATAATAAATAATCTGAAAATGGAAATAAGAAACAAATGGTTTTAGTAACAGAAATTCTAAGTAATATAAATGATGCAAAAGGGAAGCGTAGCTGAAACTGAAACAATAGCAAGACTTGGTTCTTGACCATGCTGTTCGATTTATCGGTCTCATTAATAATCAGCGAATAATTATAAAAAATTACCTGGATAATAGATGATCATCGTGCATTATTAGATCCAAAGACTTACTTTTATGAGAGTTGTTTTTTATTACTGACTTGCTAATAGCTAGCTGCTACCACTAACTAATCTATAGGGTACTTGAACACAAACAAGAGAATTATTATAATTAATGATTATTATAATGACACCACAATACCACATGCACACACAAATATACACAGACAAATATATCTATTGATTACAAAACCAGGAATCGATCTATGCTGAAAATGTGCTATAATAAATGAGAAAGAACTATGCCACGATTTGATATTACTGTAAACTATTAATATCATGTAATTAGACAATGAAAGTTGATTGATTATAACTCCTGTGCAAATGAGTAAATTTTAACAGTAGTGATTTTAAAACGCCTAAATAATGCAGCCTGTCTGTATCTTTTTATGTCTGTATGTGTGTGTGTGTAAAATACAATGCAGTTTATTAAAAGAGAATAATCCAGATGAAAAAATCTGTATTTGTATTTGTCCAACGAATATGACAAACTAAGGGAAGTTTTTTGTAGGATTTTGTAGCTTCCAGAGAATTACTTTTCATTAGATTTTTAGAATTTCATAAATATTCATCAGATGCCAACAAAAAGAAATTATGTCTTCAGTTAAACTAATGCAAAAAAATGTAAGTTAAAAAATAGTGCTTTAGCCTCTATTATGAAACATATATATAGCAGGACAGTTGCATTAATTAAGTGAAAGATCTTGTACTAAATCTAAAAGTAATTCTGTGTACTACTGTGAATACTTTACTAAAACTAATAACTATCTCTATACTACAACTACCTACACTAAAGTACGAAATATAGGAAAAAACTAAGTTCAAAATGTGAAACAGTGTCTCAGGTGAAGAAATTTACACAGCTAAAAGTTTAAAGATTACTTAATATCTAATTAATATACCACATGCTACAAATGTGAAGAGTTAATTGTATTTATAAGAAAATAAAACGAAATTGAAATGTGAAATATGACAATGGATGCAACTTTTAAAAAATCAATTATTTGTGGTATGTCGTGTTTTTTGAGCGTGTGATCAACTTCTTTATCTATACTCTGTGTAATTAATATATAGATAATATGAGTGAAAAGGTAGAGAGAATCTGATTCTTTGAATGATTATTTGACTGGTAAAATGGACTTCCTGTTTGTAATATGATAACCTTATAAGAAGGAAAAGAAAGTACATAAAATGTCAACCATTTATAAAATTATTATTATTATTCTTACTGATTATTGTTACTATAAAAGCCATTTACTTCTT
>JAQFZZ010000745.1:0-14680 GCA_034696405.1 Isotoma caerulea
TAACTCATTGCAGAACAACTTCCTACTTGTTTCTTATAAATTAGAATAAAATTTTGGACAATTTCCCATTTTCCCATTTTCCCACCTCGGCCCAAAGTGGGAAAATTCCCATTTTCCCAGTGAGATTTCCCACTTCCCATTTTCCCGTTTGCAACCCTGAAGTTATTGCATAAAATATGGATACAAATTCAAAGCGAGATGAGATGTAAACACGTCAGAATATTAATTATAGACGATCTCCATTGAAGATTGCCCACACTGCCTTAATAATTAATATTCTGACGTGTTACAAGTTACGATCTTTATAATATGATTTTGCAGTTTGAATAGAAAAACTTGTTTTAAATATATGATACGATTCAGTAGCAGATGATTAAAAGGCAATTTGGACTTACTTACACCTTACCTTACTTTTGGGACTCTCAAACTAAAAATCCTAGTGCAAGGTTAACATTTTAAAAAAGTCAACAGTCAAGGTAAGCACACACCTTGATGGAGTATTAATTGGAACATTTTAGGATGATTTCGGTTTTGCATAATATAATCCATAGGTACGACTGTACGAAAGTTTTTTATGAAACTTGCGACATGCCACTTTGATCAAGTTATGTTTCTCAATATTAAATTAAAGCTTAAATGTTACATATCTTAAACGCACAAAATATGATTGATGATCGATTGAAAAATCTCCCAGTCTTTGGTAGAATGGCATTGGCAAGTTCATCTACTTTTACCAATGCCGAATCTTATAGTTTTTTTTATCTCCCCGAGGTAATAAATACTTCGGTGTGTTCAGCTTTATTCTGTAGTAGAGGCTTAATCACTCCTTACGAAAGTTCTCATAAAGTTTCTCTAAAGAATTTTCTACAATGCAAAAATTAAGTATGTACTTTAGCTTTGGTGCTTGTAACCTCACCATGTGGAGTTCTTTCATTAGATGAGACTTTGGTTAAGGAGCAGGAATGTGTTCCTCCAAGGGAGGAAAAAGTCGGACTGGATTTTAATTGGGTGAATTTATTATTGCTCTTTAACTGTAACAATTTTTACATGGATTTTGATCTTAAAAATTAACTAAATAATAACTTTTAGATGGGCTCCGTAGAGCAATTTTATGTCCCACTCTGGAGTAAATTGTATTCATACAGGGTAGCAAGTGACCTTTTAGAAAAGGAAGTTGCAGACATTTCGGAAACCGAATTCTCAAGTCTTGCTTCATGCGTTCTTATGAAGAAGGGTAATTTAGTGTCTGGATTTAATAGAGAAAGCAAATTTAATATTACTCCAGATGAAACTTCTTTGACTTTTACTGCACCTTGGCCAGGAGGTTTGTTACTTTAAGAAAGCTTTTAAAAACACTTAATGTGGTAGCTTTTTAAATGAGTATTTTTATTACAGCAAAAACAGGCAAGTTCGTTTTTCATCTTACGGACAACTCAACATTCATTCTGGGAATTAATTGTTGGGACGATAATCAAAGCGGTTGGGCTGTTTTATCAACAACGCCAGTTTTAACGGAAGAAGTGAAGACTCAAGTTTTAGACTATGTAAATAGTTTGGGTTTCCGGTTGGACCTCTCGGTTGAAGAGAGCTTTGCAACTTGTCCAGTTCCACCTGTTTCAATCCCTGAAAATTTTGTAGCTTTAGCTGGGGCTAAGCCGGTTCAGGTTGTTCCTACTTATAGATATGTTTTATTGTACCCGAGTAATCTTAACACACAGTTTGTACAAACCCCAAGGTATGTAACTTATAATTATCCTTATAGCAGTCTTCCATTAGGGTATCACTATCAATGGAGAAAGTAATTAAAGTTACATTTTGATTTGGAAGTTGATGTATTGCAATTTAAATATGAAAATGGTAAATAAATCCTGCCTTATTAACAATTTTTTTTATTTTGTCATAAATCCAAGATAAATGTCAACATGAGAACTAATTATGCATAAGAAAAGATAACATGGCTGTATAATACTTTTATCGAATAGAAGAAAGAGATTATTGCATAATATACCGAAATACAACTCAGTAATAAGTAAAAAGTTATGATTTATAATTAAGCCTTTTAAACAGAGGTTTTAAACAATAACGTCCCCAGGATTTATAGAAAATCTACTTTTATCTGTTAAAAAAATAGAATGATTGATTTTTTAGGTGAACTTCGAATATTTCGACCACCAGAGCCTAACAAATGAAAATAGTTTTGTAGCCAATCCTGTCCAAAAAATCGGTGAATAAAAAAAACAGGATAACAAAGAAAAACTGAGCAAGGTAAAAGATACGGATACTAAATACATGTAGAATTGTTGTAAAACAAGTTTTCAACTATGTAAAAAAATTAGTTTTATGTAATTCATTGGCTTTATTAGGAATATTAGCATTAGCTCGCCTGGGACTGTCCATTGTGCAAAAATCTTCTTGTTCGGACGTTAAAAGAATTATACAATTATCTTTACTATAACACATGCAGTGAAGATAATTTGTTGTGCATAAAAGAAACTTGAAGTTTTAATCGAGAAACTCAACCTAATAGTTTTTTTAAAATATTAAATTATTAACGATCAAAAATCTTGTAGCTTCAATGTATCGATTTTTCACTCCGTTTGGTCGTACACTCTTTAGGCGAGTCCTTTCCAATTTTGATAACATTTTATAAACAAGTATTCAAAATAATAAAAATCTACGAAAAGTATTCAGCTTGTTTTAAATGCTGACCTGAAAAGGGTATAGTTTTGGTCCACAAGAATATGTTATTAGTATTAGTATGCCAATTGCAAATGCAACGACTGATAAGAAATCTTAATTTATTCTACGCCTTATGTGCTAGAATGTTTGCATTAAATTAATGAAAACAGCATTTTTAATTCCAACACAGTTATTACATCAAGTACCTATTTTCACTACTTTTTAGAGTTCAATCCAGTAGGTAATGTAATAATAGTAATCCCAGTTTTTATATTGTTTTTCTAAGCTGGTTTCTAACAAAACGAAAACACGTTCTGTAGGTTCATCGGATATTTTTTAGAATATAAACGAATATACACTAACCGAATCTTCGAATGCAAATTCCATTAATCATCATAATAAAAAGTACCTAAACATTTTGAACCCCGAGGAGGTGCGATTTATTTTTCTCGTTTTAAATCTTAAATAAAGCCAATTTGAATTTATTCTTTGATTAGCTGTGTTAGGAATTACATCTAAATTTTACTCATTTTATTTCAAACTTTAAACTATTAGTGTATTCTAGAAATCATGAAAACATTAAAAATTTTATCTGCAATTTTGTTACTAATTTCCTCAAGTGTTTTTGCCTTAGACGAAAGTTCCGTTCAGGAAATTGGTTGTTCTATTCCACCAAGAGACCCTAAAGACGTGAATCTTGATTTGGAATGGGTAATAAATTGAAAATTAAAGGCTAAAAAAATTTTATAAGGCGAATCAATGTTTTTTAAAATAAAGATGGGAAGCATCAAGGAATTCTACGTACCCTTATGGAGTAAACTGTACTCGTACAGATTAGCCAGTTACCTTTTAGAGAAGGAAGTGAATTCAATATCAGAAAGTGAAGTTGATCAACCGACTTGTTTGATTTTTAAACAACCAAGTGAAGTTCTCGGGTTCGGCCAAGACAGGTTCTTTAATTTTACTGGGAGTGAGACGGCTTTAACTTGGAAACCTAACTGGCCCGGAGGTTAGCTTTTTAAATATTAAATTATTTAATATTTTTAATTATTAAGGAGCGGAAGCTCCTTTATGGTTTTCACTGTGTCTGCCTGTCTGTCCGTCTGTGTGTCTATCTGTCAGACTGATAACTCAAGAACGGAATGAGATATCGGGACGAAATTTGGTATACATGTTCTAGACCCCTATAGCTTTCATGAGTTCGGAGATGGGCCCTGTAGGACCACCCCAAGGTCACAATAAAAAGGTCAAATTTCTGACCAAATGTTAAAGATAGGGAAACATTTTTTTTCGCAATTTCTTTTCCTACACCACCGCATGCTTTCAGTGAAGTACAGGGACCGAAAAAAACCCCAACGGACCCCAAAATAAGGGTACTTAAGGGTTTTAAGGGTACTGAGGGGTTTTTAAGGGTTTTTAAGGGTACTTCAGAGTTTTTAAGGGTACTTCGGGGTTTTTAAGGGCACTTTATGGTTTCTAAGGGTACTAAAAAGGTCACAAGCTCAATTGTGCAATAAACCTTAGTAAATGGTGTAACAAAGGAGCGTCAGAGCAGCACATGTGCTGCTCTGACGTTCCTTTGTTACACCATTTACTATGGTTTATTCAATATAATTTTAAAATTTTAAATTTTATATTCAGCAAAAAGAGGAAAATATGTTTTTCACCTGACGGACAATAAAAGTTTCATTTTGGGAATCACCTGCTGGGAAGATAACCAAAGTGCTTGGGCTATGTTGTCAACAACCACTGAAGTGACACCTGAAGTTAGGGAACAGGTGTTGGAATATGTCAGCAGTAGGGGGTTTGATAGGAATTTGACTAAAGAAGAAAGTTATGACAATTGCCCAATAAAAGCGCAAGCTCCTCCGAGTGCAATTATTGCTGAAGATGATCAAAGTGGAAATGCTTTAGCTATCGCTGTGCCTGTAAGGGTTCAAGGTCAAGGGATAGGACAGGTTCAAGCGTCAGTTCCACTGCAGCAGGTTAGACCTGCTGCTGAATATGTTTATTTATACCCTAGTTATAGTTATCCTGTTCAGAAACCTGTTTATTATTATCCTGGAAGTTATTTACCTTTTGGGAATCAGTACCAGCATGTTTGGAAGAAATGATGTAATTTGGCCAGCTTAATTTTTAATAAATTTTTTTAATGCTTGATTTTGTAATGAGTTGGACTTTTATTAAAGGTTATTTTATTGTGTGCGCACTTCATCACAACTAATGAATGTAACGAATTATTTAAGGAATCAAGGTCATACTGATTGGATAAAATGAAAATTGTCTCATATTGTGGCTCCCTATCCCTTAGGTTCCAATCTTGAAGTCACAAATGACTTTTTCGGGAAGTATGGATTTCAGATCTTTGTTTAATTTCGAAAAGTAAATGCATACAATTACAAATTAAATCTAGATCTAGATTTTATTGAAAAGATGCAATGTGGCAACAAGAACATTTACAGAAAAACTTTAGGTTTTAAAAAATACCTTTTCAATCGGTAAATTGACTTTAATTTTGCCAAAATTAAGGAGGGAACAATATTATTTCTTTTGTCAATGTAAATTGCGCGACGCATTTTGGGTTAAAACTAAAACCTTCTTCGTATTCAGGCTGATTACAATTGATTTATTATTAAATTTACGAAGAATTCTCAGTGAAAGTAAATTGTAGAGTGAATAACAGGGTATAGCAAAAGCTGTTTTACTGTTAATTTTTTTTAAAACTGATTTTCAATAAAATAAATAATTTTGTAGGATATTTTCAAGCAATAGAAAGAAGATGAATTGTAAAATACGGTTACTTTGACCTTTATGAAAATGGGAAAGTACAATTCCCAAGTATTGGCATTTAGCATCAGTTTAAACTTGAAACAGTTTAAGAATACATTTCGCCCATATACTTATTTCCATTTATCTACAACACTACAACTTGCGGATCAGAGAGTAAGGAACCATGCATACATTATATATTATATTTTCTAGATAATATATGCAATATATGCATGGTTCCTTACTCTTAGTTGTGGATACAAAGTTATTTCATACTGAAAAATAATCATAACGAAAACGTGAAAATCGTGAGTACAAAATAATACGAGAGAAGTGAAATGTATGATGCCCAGAAAAAATTACAAAGATTACGTAAACAGTAGAAGAGATAAGACTTGAAGCATTCAATGAGAAATATGAATCACATAAATGATAATTTTTATCAAACAAGTTTTTACATCTTTACAACCATCTATCTACAATTTGCAAATTATGGGCAGCCAGCTAAGAAATTTGCTTGAGTTTTGCTAAAAGAACAAAGTTGCTTCTGCTAACTTGACTTACTATAATTAACGACGACATTCTCTAATATTAGGGGCGAGACAAAAAAACAAGCCTCGCACTTTATCACTGATAAATGTAAATTATATCTATAAGCTCAAAGAGATGAACATTTTTTATACGTTTACGGAAGAAGATCCACAGTAAATTTGTATAGCACTATCATTTACTTTTTCTATCTTTAAGTAAGACCAGTGATCGGTGCGATTCAATCATGAATCGGTTTTTTTCGATTCGATCCAATTCAATTCAATTTGTTTTTGATCTTATTTAAAGCTGAATTGAATCAAACGAACCAATACAACACTTAAGTTGGATCAAATTGAAAAATTTGGATTCTTTTATTCAAAAGTTTTATGAATACTTCTTAATTTGATTCCGAAATTGTCTAAAAGACATGAAAAACTGAAGTTTCAATTTAAGAAAAATGACCCACATATAGTAATTTTTAATTTTTTAAAGTCTTTATGATTCCAAATCAGCTTAACATACATAGCCATATAGCATTATCAAAAAAAGGTTTGAATAAACGATTCAATAAATTAAAATTCATGTGTTGAATTGAATCGGATTGGATCAAATTTCCATAAATCAGATCGAATTTCAATTTTTGAATTATTTTGAATCGCACCAATCACCATGTAAAACAGTCTTCTTTTAGAAGTTGTTTTTGTTTTTCATTTCGACCGTACAAAGCTTATAAACATCTATAAGCTTTGTATCTTTATCTTTGTATGTGGCAAGAAATAAATATGCCCAATTAAGCCTGCTCAATGTGGAAAACCTTGGAACAAATGGAACAAGAATATTGATTATGGTGAATAATAAAGCTAAAGTTAAAAATGAGTATAATTTTTGCTCAAAACCTAAGCATATTTATAATGAATGTAAAATCATTTACAATTTTAATCTTCAATTCAGAGCTTGAGAGATAACACTATAATAAAATAAAAACTTCTGAGGGCTTTCAAAGAGTAAACTTTATTTATAAAAAAATCATGAGAAACTTTTGCAACATTTTAGTTGTAATTCTCGGATTATTCCCGTGTGTAATTTTAGGAGTGGATGAGTCAACTATACATGAAAAGGAGTGTGTAGCTGATAGGGACCCTAAGGAAGTGAATCTTGATTTAAAATGGGTAATTATTAATTTAAAAAATTATTTTAATTACAACATAATTCACTGCCTGGAGGAAATAATAACATTTCATTTTAAATGTTTGACTTTAGATGGAAAGCGTTAAACAATTCTATTTGCCTTTGTGGAGTAAATTATACGCTTATCGAATATCTGCCGACCTTTTACAAAAGACGGTTAATTCCTTTACACAAAGTGAACTGGACTCACCTACATGTCTCACATTTAAAGATGGAAATGTGGTTGCTGGACGTAATCAAGTTAGGACATTTGACATTACACCCGATGAAACTTCCCTCACTTGGAAAGCTCAGTGGGATGGAGGTAACCACTTCAAAATGTTTTATGGAAATCGTTAGAGTTATAATTTGGAAATATTTAAATTTTTAAATTTAAATTTAAATTTCTATTTTAGCGATCCCTGGAAAATACGTTTTTCATTTGACGGACAACAAAAGCTACATTTTGGGAATCGGTTGTTGGGAAGATGGTCAGAGTGGTTGGGCTGTTTTGTCCACGGAGACGAGTTTGACTTTAAAAGCTAAAAAAGATATATTGAATTATTTGACTAATTTGGGATTTAAGAAGGAGTTGGCTTTAGAAGAAAGCTATGAAAGTTGTGAAAATATTAAGGGTACAAAGGCAAATGAGGAACTATGAGACTAAAAGGGATTGAATTTATATTTTTTTTCTGTATATTGTATTTTTTAATGTGGTTTATACAAATTGAGTGTTATTTTAGCAATTCGAACAAATTATAATAAAGTAGTTAAAAAACTTTAAGATGAGAAGAATAAAATAGTCGGGAATTGTTAAATAAAACATTATTTGATTTGACAACCTGTTCTACAACTTGTTGTTATTTTTGTCGGATTGATTGATGTGTGAATGTCATTTTTTTATTTGGACAATAATAGACCATAATCTTGCAAGTGCAAGCATATAATGAAAGTACCGTTTTATTATCTAATAGTTTTGCTGTCTTCATACCTAAATTGGATGCGGGTATTGAGAATATTAATTATTAAATGGTATTCGTTATTTTCTTGAAGTCGACTTTTCCTTCGTAGTCAATTGATTGTTAAAATTTAAAAGCGCTAAATGCCACTCACATTGATTTCTCTAATTTAACGCATACATTTGTACTTGTTCTTCTAAATCTTATTGCCTGACTTTCTGCATGGTATAGTCGTTTTTGGTTCCGAATCGTGGATGCATATAAATTCATTTTGAATTTGAACATTAAAATTTTATCTGTGCTAAACTTGTATACAAACTTGCATCTGCTAACTCATATTACTAAAAGAAACTGCGATGACTTCGTATACGATGAGAAGAACAAGTTTTATTACATTACTTTATGCAATGCATGAAATAAATTTTTGCTCATTACAATTCCATTTTAAAAATAAAAGATGAGCGTATTTATTTATTTAACAGATTTAGATAAATTCGGTCTGACATTTAAAACAATAAACTAGCTGGGTTTGAAATCATTTAAATAGCAATTAATTATCCATAGAGCAATAAATTGATTTTGTAATCAATGAGTTTGTTAAAATCGTAATTTTACGAACAATTGCTAATTGAATGTTAACAAACGACAACGGTGATAATTCATACAATAGTGAAATTATGTAATGTTTAGCATTTTTAAGAACCATGCATTTGAATTTGTGTAAATCTAATTGAACTATTACTTATAAGTTCTACAAAATCTCATGATGAATATTTGTTCTGATCTCTTAAAAATAATAATTGAATTTTGTTACATTTTGAATTGCTTGATTAATTTTCACAGATAGATAGAATTAATGAAAATGTTATTAACTCAGTAGGTAGGTCAATTTTTATTTAATTTTTTTTACGACTTGTTGATTAAAACGCTCAACATTTTAATGACTTTAACTGAATTTATTTCGCCTTACGTATTTCACCAATTTGTTCCATTTCCGGGTTGTAATTTAAATAGCAGGTGCTTTTAGTCCGTTTGTGTCGGTGTCGGCTAGATTCATACAAATAGAAAAATGTTTTAAAAATATAAAGCCCTAAAATAATTTTTGGTAAGACACGTAGCATTATTACGAGTAATAAGCCACTGATTTTAGATTTTATTCGTAATTTAAACACGCGAGGAATAACAATTCAAAAAAGCACTTGTTGCTTCTCAGAGTTTTTACACTTACAATCGTTATAGAAGCAAGCATGAAGAGCTTTAGTTGCATTTTAGTAATAATTTTGGGATTATTCCCAGGTGCAATTTTCGGTCTGGATGAAACTGCCGTTTATGAAAAGGGATGTGTAGCTGATAGGAATCCTAAAGACGTGAACCTTGATTTGAAATGGGTAAAATTTAATTAGTTAATTAAAGGTTAAAATTACATTGCTAACTGTATTTAAGATCTTAAAATATTTAAATTTAGATGGGAAGCATAAAGCAATTCTACGTGCCTTTGTGGAGTAAACTGTACTCTTATCGAATCTCAAGTGATCTAATTGAAAAAGAGGTCAGTTCATTTACTCAAAAGGATTTGGACCCATCTACATGCCTTGTATTCAAGGAAGGGAATGTCGTAGCTGGACGAAATAAAGTTAGGACTTTTGACATCACACCTAATGAGACTTCTTTGACTTGGAAAGCAAAATGGGATGGAGGTGAGAAAACATTTATATAAGTAAAGTTTTTGTAAAAAACTGAGAAACTAATAATTGATTTTAATTTATATTAAAGCTATCCAAGCTAAATACAAATTTCATCTGACGGACAACAAAAACTACATTTTAGGAATCGCTTGCTGGGAAGATGGTCAAAGTGGTTGGGCAGTCTTGTCTGCAACCAACACTTTGACTCCTAAAGCAAAAAAAGACGTATTGGCTTATGTAAGCAAGTTAGGATTCAAGAGGGAGTTGGCTCAAGAAGAAAGTTATGAATCTTGTGCAAATACCAAGAATAAGAAAAAGAATGAGGAACTTTGAGATAGTATAGAGGGTGGAATTATATGGATCTTTTTTTTCAATTTCAATAAATTTTATAGAATGTGGTCTAAAATGTTTGTCTTTTACTAAACAAATTAAAATTAACTTGTTTAAAACGCTTTTAAAACATGAATAAAGAAAGTAAGCTATGAATTGCAATATTTTAAATTCTGTTTGGTCTTGCTTGATTTATTGCTGTGTACATTATTCCATTTTGATAAAAATATTAACTATAAAATATTGATACTGGCTCCTTCTTGGGCGTCAGAGCATTTGCCGTAATAGTTTACACAATATGTTGAAAAAACCTGGTATAAGAGCAAATGTAAGATTAGATCTGAAAAAGGTCGGATGCGGATGATGCGATAGGAATTAATCAAAAGAAGAAAAAATTCGGATGTGGTGGGTGATGTAAGTAGGGACTAAAAAATATGGTAAAATGAGTAGCATTTTAATGCCAAGTTGATTTTTATTCGTGCCGTTTATTTTGTATGATCCAGTTAGATACAGGTAAATTATTGGATGTCATATTCTCAGGGCACAAATGAATTAAAACTTCATAAGATTTGTAAAATAGATTAACACTTAAATATCAAGCAATTTAAATTTTGTTTGGGAATTTGTCCGGCTAAAAATCTCAAAATGGTTTTTACACCAAAATATCTCACATTTCAAATGCATACGTTCTTAGTATCAGATTAATTCAAAAGGCAGTACTCTTTATAGCATACATGCATTCGTATAGATCTGATTTAATCGTCCTATATTTTAAATTTTATTAAAAATTTTTAAAAAAATCGAATTATATTAGACTGTACATTCTATAGTATCAAAATTAAATCAGAGGTTTCAACTTCTTTCATCTTGATCATTTGAAATTTAAATTTGTTTTTTGAATTATGATAATTTTACCCAGTTTTCTAAGAATGAATATCATCACTTTAATTGCATTTATTTCGCTAGTATATCAGTTAAATTTCCGGGTTTAATATGCTCATATATAGCAAGTATGTTTTAACTTTGACTCTTTGGTGTCAGTGTCGGTTAGGTTCTTATTTAAAATATTTATAAATAGTAAGTCACAAAAAGAAAAAATATTTTGCAAAACACGTAGCATTAAAACAAATAGCAAGTCACTGATTTTTATCCTAAGGTGAATGCATATCTGACTAGATTACATTTAAGCAACAATTTACCTAAAAATTTTTACAGTGTTAAGTTTTACCATGATAAACTTCTCATATATTTTCCTTGTAATTCTGGGTTTATTCCCTTGTGGAATTTTCGGTCTGGATGAGACAACTGTACATGAAAAGGGATGCGTCGCTGATAGAGATCCTAAAGACGTGAATCTTGATTTTAATTGGGTATTCGATGATTAATTAATTGCACTTTAACTTTATAAAGCTTACTGAATGAGGAATTTTTAAAAAATTTAATTTTTTAAAAAATGTTTGACTGTAGATGGGAAGTATTAAAGAATTCTATGCGCCTTTTTGGAGTAAATTGTACGCTTATCGAATAGCCAGCGACCTTTTAGAACAGAAAGTCAGTTCATTTACTCAAAGGGATATGGATTCACCTTCTTGTGTTGTATTCAAAGAAGGGAATGTCGTCACTGGACGTAATCAAACAAGGACTTTTGACATTACACCCGATGCAACTTCGTTGACTTGGAAAGCAAAGTGGAATGAAGGTGGCATTTACACTTCTTAAAAAAATGATTTGAAAATTTTTTAATTAATGAAATTTAATTATTTTTTTATTTTATAGCGATCTCTGCAAAATTCAAATTTCATCTGACCGACAATAAAAGTTACATTTTGGGAATCGCTTGTTGGGAAGATGGTCAAAGTGGTTGGGCTGTTTTGTCTGCAACTGCAACTTTGACTTCAGAAGCCAAGAAAGATATCTTAGATTATTTAACCAATTTAGGATTTAAGAGTGAATTAGCTCAAGAAGAAAGTTATGAAAATTGTGCGAATATTAAGAGTAAGAAAAAGAACGAGGGACTCGGATTGCTCACTTTTATTCCTGAGTTTTTGTTGTATTTGCTATTTTAATAATGTAATTAAAATGCGGTTTAGAGGATAAAATTTGTAAGGGATTTATGCTTGAATAGTACTTTTGATTTAGTTTTAATTTAATAAATTAGAATTAATTTACTAAGGTTTGTAAAACATGAACACAGAAGCCATAAACTGTTAAATAAAGAAGCATATGAATGAAAACCTGTTATTCAACCAGTTGTTATGTTATTGTTGTCTAATTGATTAATGTGTGTGTGTTTCATTCATTTTAGCCTTTCTACTTGTGGATTCACCATTAAAGGACAATATTCATTAACACTATAACCTTTTAATTATCTTTACAACTATTACTTGCTGCCGTTTTGCATAGTTATTAATTGTTGCAGTAAATAAATTAAAAAATAATTATGTCGTCATGTCATTTTTGTTCTGTGTTGAAATTGATTGTGTATTCGGATTGAATTTATTTTAGAAACGCCACGGGTGGTTATTTTTATTTATTTTAATAAAACAGCTTTCATATTTTATTTATTTTTCTCAATTTATATTTGTAACTCGATTTATAAACATTTTAACATTTTGAAGTTTTTTTTTGATTTTCTGCAATTGTGTGTGCTCCTGATTTTGCAAAAGCCAAAATGTATCGAAGTGGCCGACGGATGGAAAGACGGATAGAAAGAACATTCACACAGAAAGCATTTTATATTAATAGGTCCAGGAAAATTTTGGGACAGTTACGCAAAGAACCTTGAGAAAAGAAAAAGACACGAAATAAAAAGCCATGACCATTCCAATTTCCGATGAACTAAAACAAGGACAATTACAATGCAACATACTTTCCTCAAATTTGTGGTTTAATTGCCCACAGTCTACGCTGCAAACTAACTACCAAATATTGCATCAAATCCTTTAAAGAACGCAAAACAAATTATTTTACAACCGCATTTCTAAATGAGTAATAAATATACTTTATGCATTTAAAAGCATCTTTTCCTGCTAAAAATCTCAAAATAATTTCACACGTTAAAAAAATCACAGGTTACATAAACTGTAAAAATGGCTAAGCGTAAAAAATTAATTTTATTAATTTTAGCCAGTGTTTTCAACTTTATAATTTTTATAAATGCTTTTAACTGCACAAATGTAAAAGTTCAAAAACCCTTTCTGACATCAACTTTAGCTGGGTGTACTTTCACAAGTAATCTTTCAGATATTAAACTTACGAGTTTGCAAGCAGCAGATCCAGACACTCGTGTAGCTGCTTTGAAACAGTCTTTTTGTTGCTCTCATTCTAAGCCTATTCAATGGGTTATTGATGCGGATTTGGTAAGATGTTTTTTGAAACGATTTCTTGCATTTCGTATTTTAAATTTAGAGAAAAAATTTAGATTTGTTCAGTTGAACGACATTTTTAGTATTTTCAAATGTAAATTACTTTACCCTTATAATTAGATCACTGTTGTATTCGCGATTTACACATGATTATATAAAAAAGTCCAACTTTGAATTAAAACTATCTTCAATAATTCCAGACACATTTCTCCTTCAAAAAAACCTATTATGAAAGACTAAAGGTTGCAAACACATCTTTCAAGTTCAACTACGTCTCAGAATTTTTATTCATTTATGAATTGGAAGATCTTCAAAAACCGTTAAAAGTATCTTGTCAACCAGTCATTTATAAAAGTCCTTGTGAGTGGAGTTTCATCCAGGTGACAAGAGGAAAGTATGCTGCTTTTTTTAATGCTGTGGATCCACAGGAGATTTTATTGGGTAATAATTACCTATGTTTTATAAAAAATTAATAATTCCAAATTATAAACTTTCCTTAAATTCAAAATGTAATATTGTAAAATTAGCCAACGAGAAAAATTCAACAAAAAATCACTCTACTGAAATACAAACTGCGGACAAGAATGAAACAGAGAATCCTTGCAAATTCACCCTTTTTGTTAAGCAGATCAAGGGCAACTTACTTGAGTACAAGTGGGAAGATGCGTTAGGCAGACAGGCTAAAATTCAAAAAGCAATTTGTACGAATTGTTCGATCTATTTTGAAAATTTATTTCGGAACGTTCCACAGGTTTGTTATGTGCAATTTTTTATTTTATTTATAATTAAAATTGTGTGATTAATTAACATTTTACTTTTTAGAACAAAAGCTGTGTGAACATTCTAAAGCAAAATGAAACGTGTAAACATTGTCGACTCGTTAGTAAAGATGTAATAAATGCAGTAGTATTTTATGCTAAGGATGAAGCGTTTGAAATGGTTTTGAAGGGGTTGTTCAGCATTGTGGAAAGTTTGAAAGGATTTAGGAATTTTTGTAAGTTATTTTGTATTATATTCTAAGAAAAAAATTTGAGATTTTAAATACTAAAATGCCATAAATATTATTAATTATGCCTCAGTATTAATAATGATGTAACAGATGTTTTACAACTTCTGTCGTTCATGGCAGCTCAATTTAAACATAAATTAACAACTAAATTAATTGATTGTATTGAACTTTTTAATTCAATTATGT
>JAQFZZ010000746.1:0-14680 GCA_034696405.1 Isotoma caerulea
AACACACAGTTACTTTCTAATAGATAGAAAATGTCTCAACCTCAAGAGATAGATGTAAAGTGAGAAGAAAATTATTAAATGTTTCGCTCAAGAGAGGCCCCAGGAGGTATTTACTTAAATAAAGTAAGTTTGTAATATCAAGGAAGACAGAGACTTTCTTAAGGTAACTTCCAAAACCACAAAATAACATATATTTATTATCATTCTAGGTACGTAATAAAGATATCCTGAAATCCTACATTCAACATTCCTTGCTCAGTAAACACACTCACACTTATTGCTCATTTTCTTGCATTGCATCGTGTTGCATAAACCATTAATAAATTGTAGGCATGCAGTAGGCTGTAGGCAGTAGGAGATATTTTAAAGACGACAATATTATGGCTTTGGCTACCTTGAATCGTCTTTTCTTTGCATAGTACATGTAATAAATATAAATGCCTTAGTTGAATGAAACATATCTCCGGTCTGGCTCAAGAACTTGTTTTCTTTATTGCAACAAAAGTACAAATATTATTCCTTAAAATCTTCCTTGTCTTACGAATGTTGACTGTACATACAAACCAAACCAGGTAAGTATGGACAGCAATAATGACACTGTAAATGATTTAGTCGTAAATTACTTCGTTTTACATAAACAGGTGAATATTATTCATTCATTTACTTAGGAATACTTTGTGAGATATCTTCTGTTTGTGTACATAAAATACACACCACGCCATGCAGTGAGCCCAGTCCAGCAAAGCCATTTAAAGCTTTTCTCTGATCCATACGATACATTACGTTTCTCTAAGATGTAGATGTAGTTTTAGATAGATACAACTTATGATGATTATATGGACGAATTTCCATAATTCAGGATGAATGTAGAATTTGAAACTTGTGTGTCCTATCTCATTTTCGTCTTTAAAGCTAGCCTGGCTTCAGTTATCCTTATTTTAGGTTTTATTCAGCTTGAATTTCTACTCTAGCATTATTCGTACTTCGTACATATTTAGGTGTTTTACTCGGACTGAGAAATAATCATAAATATTACATATGAGAAATGACATCGTCAGTGTGCTATTAGTAGACATAAAATTATGTAAAAGCTTATGATTTATTACTCCAATCATTATGTCTTGTATGAGAGTATGAAATAGTTGAGGAAACCATTCATGTCACATTAGAGCTCTGATCGTCTGATATTTGTTGGAATGTACGGTAATAATGTGGGATGTGAGATGAAAGAATAAGTGCAGCTGAGTCCCTTCCTTTCCGAATTGCATACTTCTGAGTTCTGACTGACTGTTTTAATCTTTCGAGTATGAGTGAGAGCGATTGGTATGAGATGATGAGAATTTATTATCATCAGACGGAATTGGAAACGAGGACTTTCAGCATGAAATGAGCTGCATTTGGTCATCTTTATTAAAATTATTACTAAGAGCATGTGTTTTAAATTAATTGAGAATTTGCTGTTGAAAAAATTGTTTTTGAAAAATTGGAAAACAGGTGAATCCAATAATTGTATTTTTACGCTTTTTGGAAAGGTTATTTAATTTGAGTTTTGATATCTTTCCATCCTCCGTTTAAGTTTTTAATTTACATTTTTAACGGTTCGAGGATATTATATATTATAAGGTTATTTAAAAATAAAATTATATTCATTCATTAAGAAGTGACTGATACAGCAAACAAATTAGCATATTTATAAAGACTAAACTAAATTTACAAGCATAAATGTTAATAGAAAACATAAATACACCAATTCTTAATAAAACTTGTTTTAAAAATTGTATTTGAAATGCCAGAAAATAGACTAACACAATAATTTCTATAATGCATTTTTACTGGATTTGTACGCTTTTGTAGAGTTCCTTTTAGGAAATATAAATTTTACAAGATGTCTTGATTCAATATGAATGTGTTAGCCATGATATGGTTTATTAAATCTATGGTTTAAAGCAAAAACATTATTGGTATTCGTCCAAATTCTTTCTAAAATTCTGAAAAAGTAAGATATTTCTTTTCATTTTGCAGATTGTAAAGGGTTGAAGAAACAAGTTTAAAAGTTAAAACTGCCAATAGTATCTGTATGCAACACTCTTCTAAAAATTTAATGGATGTTAAAATGAAAGCATTACAAACATAAAATATGTAAAACGCTGAATTCTCAAGCAAGTGTATATCTATGGACAACACTCCTACTCAGTGAAAACATTGAAGTCTTAAATTATTGAAAAAGTCCGATTAAATATTAGCCTCAAGGAATCACTGAGGCGTACAAATGGCATATGTCTGCAAAAACTATAATGCTCTCTGTGTAATAATATCAATATTCTCTTTAACATCGTAACTTACATGTAAATGTAAGGCTAGACTGTCTAGAGACTTCTTATGCAAGAGAAAGTGAAATGGGTGGGCATTAAGCATATTCGTTGTCGTCCATGTGGGAGAATGTAGGAAGGAAGGGAAAATGCAAAATGATGATGGAACGAAACTCTGTTTTTCCAACAATTTCGAAATCCATTAGGCAAATTGAGTCTTGATTGTCGGCAGAGTTTGATGGTACGGACGGTGGCAAAAAGCGTGGCGTAGACAAAGCACATCACTTCCTCACAAAGTAATAATAATAATACGAGTATTCTCTGTATGAATACAAACCAACCCAAATGTACCCAGCCTGTTATACTATAAGGACATTCACCATTGGATGATACTTCTTCTTACTCAACCCTATATCCTACGAATCCTACAAACCTACCTACTGAACATTTTATACAAATTTGTGTGCACAAAATAGGTACCTATAATATATAAAGTATATTAGATGACTGCTTTCTCCAAAAACCGTGATGACTCAGCAAAAGGTTCTTCCAACTTCCAATATGTCATAGTCATAGTGGACTTGCAATGAAGTAATGCAATGTCTATAGGTGAATGAGAAGTGCAACTCCCATCACAAAGATTAGAAGTCGACACGGCTAGAATAGGTACAACTAAGACTCACTCTACGACCCTATCGGGTAGGGCATATGGTAAACCTTTATTACTACGATACTTTTAACCTCTAGAGTTCTAAACCAAACCACTTTCAGCCACTATGCACTATTGTGTTCCTTCATATCAATTCTGCACAAAAATAACTTTTCCTTTCACCCAAAAAAGTGCCTCTGGTAAGTTTGACGAAACAAGACAAGACTTTGACCTTTATCTGCTATCAGAAATGGCTGGATGAAAGTGCAGTTCGCATATTAATATGAAGTTACCTTTCACCTAAAATGATGCTTTTTATTTGGGGAAAGTATATATATTTTCTGTTCATTTTGACAAGGAATATCAAAGTTTTTTGGGTTGGCCACTTTGCGTTATTGCTATTTTCATTTATAAATTATTAAAACATGTATTATAACATAAATCGGATTTATTATTGTAAGGGTTCTTGCAATCGGATTGGTAATTTTTTTGTAGTAAATAAAAATATAAATTATATATTACAAATGAAGATAAAATGTTTTTAAATACAATTTTACGTTTAATTACGTCTTTTTTACGTAATGTAAGAAGAAATGTAAAATAGAATTTTTGGAAGATAACTTGCACTCGTTTCTACAATATTGCAATTGCAATATTTCTACTTGCAATAAATGTGGAAACAATGAGAAATTATATTCTACAAAACCCTTAGTTAAAACCCACTACAATTTTATGTAGTATAAATCCCTCATAGCATTAAGAAAACTTCATCATTTATTTTTAACCATTCTCAAATAAGGTATGACAAAAAGTTCTCATAGACTTAAGATAAGCCCATACGTTAAATTAATTTAACATCAGACAAGCCATCTTATATCTTATCTAAAATTGGATGACTTTAGAAACTTTAATGACCAAAGAAACTCTAACAACATTAAATCAACGTACAAGTGAAAATTGTTGTAAAACGGATGCCCTTAATCCAATATTAAGCTAAGAATTTTTCAATAATATACGAGTCAAAGTTTCTGTTAAGGAATAAGCTAAGCCAAACCAACACAATTTTATTTATTTACCAAAAAGTAGACTGTGTAGTAAACCCCAATGTTATTCTAGCACACTGTCCGAATTTTATTTATTAATTGATGGTCGCATGACACAAATAAGCTTTTGTACTCTGTTGACTTGACTGACTGTTGACTCTCTACACTGTATGTAATATGTCATCGCAATTCGATAAAGGGAAGCTAATGTCATATCATTATCCCACACACTAATAGAAAACAACACATATTGTGTGACCTATGAAGTTATACAAACAAACAGGTCGTGCTCTTTCACTTCGGCCTGGAATCAAAGTTTTTTCCCTTGGCTTCATTAAATTTTAACTTGGTAAAAAACAAGTCAGGAATCAGGAACTAAACGGATAGTCCTATGTAGTAGAGACTTACAGACACGCTATAATATGTACAAGACCAGACCAATCCTCTATTTAAGTAATAAGAACAAAAATGTACTAACTATCATATCATCACAAGGAAAGCTACTTCTGCTATCGTTGCAAACTTTTAGAGAAAAAAAGTATCATGCCGGGTAAAAGTCAAATAGGTAATTTCCCGAAAGTACATGATAAGTTGAAACCGCCTCTAATGCAAACACAAAATTGCGTGACTGAACCACCTCAAAGCACCATTTTTTACAGGACGGACACGTACCAGCAATAGAGAAGCAGTTATGTTACTTATGTTATGTTTTGTTATTATTATGATATTGCCACTACTACAGTTCACTATCCTTGCCACAAGATCTACAAAGTATAATTTATATAGAACATTTCATACACTCTTTTAAAGTCTGGGCTATTCCTCAATTGCTTTCACTATCCATAGTGTACACTAGTTCCCAGTTTCCACCCTGCCTGGTCTGGCCGGGTGTATATTATTTTGGAGAAAGCACACAAACTGAAAATCTACTTCCCGGTTGTTACTCCCGATATGTGATACTATTAACCATTACTATTAATCTGTAGCTTAACATATAGGGATTTTAAATTGCATTTTTTCTCTTCAACAAAACTTTCTGAAGTGAAAGTAGCAATTTAGTTATTTCAACTTTATAGCCAGAGAGAAAGAGGAAGGGTGAGGAACCTTTTTAATGGAGTTAGTGCATTGCATTCTGGGCTGCATCATAATCTTCATAATTGATTGAGGCATACAGAGGGTCATTTTTGTACTATCGCGAGAAACACACCCGTTGAATTACAAATAAATTTTAATGTTATCTAATTTATTCTCAAGTCTTTTGTTTTTATAGCTATTGGCTTTTACATTATTTGTAGAATATTCCAAGAGAATTGTTATGAGAATGTTTATCCAATAATAAATTAGATGTGGATGGTTCTGGCGTTTTGCAATTTATATTATGTAGAAATAATTTTTACATGAATATTATGTTTGTTCAAGGAAATTATTTTCAGTAGAAAAAAGGCTACTGTGAAGCCAGCAGTAATTATTATGGAATAATTAAATATTTCTTTTCTGATGCAGATGTGAAATCTGTCTTTATTGATAGTGGTGTTACATTGTTGACATAACAGCTACAAACTTCAATATTTATTTTGTATTTCGTTTTTATTAAGATGTTTAAACTTTTTTGCAAATTATAAACCACACGTTTTAAAAAATTATTCTTTTTATACAAAATATAAATTTCATTTGTCTACTCCTCCGATCCTAAACTATTCTGTCAAAACCTTCTAAAAACTAAAAATAATTTAGAATGAATTCAACCACGAAAAAGGACACGAGTCACAAACCTCAAGTTACGAGTTAAATTTAATTTTATGTATCTTGTGACGACAGAAATAATTACTTTATTGGCTCTCAAAAGTTCCATCTTATTGAATACGAACCCTTTTTGTCTTTATCATCATCACATCATACACATCATCATAAGCTTTCGTTTCTTCTCCTTACGGTCAAATGGTATCTCTCTCTATTCTATTAGCAGTAGCTCTGACTCTGACTGAAATTTGATGTAGTAAAAGTATTAAGCACAGAGTAAATTCATGTATCCATCATCATAAGTCTTTATATAAACATTTCCACTGTCTATTGAATGAATGTATGTTGTGGGGCTGACTCCATCCCACGCGTATCATTTTATTTTATGACTCACAATAATAATGGATACGTGCTACATTAAATTATTATTACTTCTTTACTTTGGCTTCCCTGTTGATACACCAAATCATAATGACACCAACCATGACATAGAGACACATCACATGAGAAAATACTAAGCTATTGAGAGTACGTAAAAGGAAAGTCCCCTACCATCACTTAGGAAGCACAATAATAATATTACCTAAGCCATTCCTGTTTCTACGGGATGTAATGTCTCATCATTAGATTTGTTCCCCTTGAAAACATGGGGAAAAGGGAATTCTCTTTAGATAGAATACACTTTTAGCTTACTATATCTCACTGACTTGACTACCTTTTTACTTACCGTAGATACAGATTGTATCAACCAAGTTATGTAAGTTATGATTTTTTTTGAATTTGTGCATACTGGAATATTTATTCTTGACTCGAGTATACATCTTTAAGAATCTGTCTCTATGTGATGTAATTCTTTATTCGGAGATACGTAGAGATGAAGAAATGCTGAAATGTTTCAATTTAACATGATTTAAGATGTAGAAATAAAGCATGCCAAGTAGGGTGTGAAGTTAAGATGAGATGAGAATATTTTTAAGCAATACCTAAGTTACGGAAAAGAAAGGTAATTTATAATAGGAACTTTTAAGAAGGAGCTTTACGTGTTGTAGGACAATTTTCATATTTTTAAGGGAATGTTATGTATGAATAAGTGTCTATTTAATGAAAGCTTTTGTTGCAATAATCTGCAATGCAATTACAAATAGTCCAAAGCATAAACTAACGTTAATCTCAAAACTTATGCAAAAATTTTTAATTTGTTAGTTCATGCACGTCAATAAACAAACAATTACCCAGCACTTCTTAAATTAAATTTATTATTATTATTATTATTTTGTATTGTGAGAATGGAAATTCAGTAATTACTGAGACGCCAGAAATGAAAAAAGCAAAACAATTAAAATTTTACTAAATATGCAGATTGGTAACGGCTACTTTCCTCTTGTTAACAATTCATTGACTTTGACACTTTATTTCGTGGCTTATATTTCTTAAGTTTTTAAATGTTTTTATGCTTCAATATCAGCTAGTGCTTATTTAAAATTCCTACAACACACAAACTAGTCAGATTAATTTTTTCTTCTCAAAGCTTTTACTTCTTGTCAATAATAATAATGCGTTAAGATAAGTCAAGTGTTTGGGACATTTATGCATTCCTTCAGCTAGATAAATGTCAAAAGAAATAAAAATCTACGCACATATAAGGAAAAAAAGTCGCGAGAAATAATTTATAAAAACGCACACTCAACATTGGATCGTGTAAAGAAATAAAAAGCTAATGTGGATGAGTGGTTTGTTTTTCTTATTTTTCTTCATAGTTTATTTTTATGCAACCCTTGGTAGAAGACTCAATTTAGTCTAAATTTAGATCTAAACTAGAAGATTGCAATTTACTCTAATTTCAAGCTGCAGTCGTCTTGTATTTAGAAGTAATAGATGCATTCAAGATAAGTGAATTATTATTTCGAGTAACGGGGATGTCGAAGCTCAATTGTGTGGGTGGAAATTAGGATGAAAGAATTTATTTTAGTTATTGGATGGCTTACGGATTGAAATTCGCAATATCTTTAATCCATCACTTTTGACGATAGTGAGAACGGAAGAACATGTTTGTTTTTGCACAAACCCTACCCCGTAATTTAAAGAGTTTTCCATAGAACTTGTTCAGTGTTGAGACTGATGCTGAATGAAGAAACAATTATTGGTTTGTTGTATTTTACAAGGGAATTAATTTTCATCCAATTTCTTGAGTAATCTATGTGTAGTGGGTAGAATTTCAAAGAAATGGAAAATTTTCTTTCCTGGTATATGCTTCTAAATTACCTTTTACCTACTTATTTCAACCCACACAGAAGGAGCTATTCTTGAGTGTAAAAATACAAGCATACAATACAAAAGTAAGCAACTAGTGGTCAATCCAATTTGGTATTTGGTACGGGGTCAGTTCTTGACTTTTTTCTTATCTCTTTTACCCTTTGCTATGCATGCTTTCACTTACCATAAACGTACTAAATGTTGCTTTGAGCATTGGTATTTTATGAAGAGATTAATTATTTTTGAACATTGACGTGCTTAACTTAATCTGCATTTCATATAGTTGAGAAATGTCTGTATGGTTTTTGGCTTGAAATTAATTTTTACGTTTAACGAATTGTAGATTTTTCCAGAAAAACTTTACAGACTTTTAAATTTTTGGAAACCTTAACATTAATATTTTTGGTCCAATTTTTATTTTATTTGAAACAAGATATTTTATCAATTATGTTTTATCCATATCACGACGAAATCTAAATGAAATCTAAAATGGTATAACAAAATTCATAAATGCCTTTTAACTCATTATTAGCGTTAAAATAAACAGAGAATATTTATATTTAAAAAGCGTCATACAATCTGAAGGAACCTTTTTAATAATTTCACAACATTTCTATCTCTCAATGTTAACACTCCATACTCCATATCACCTATTATATCAAATATAAGCCAAATGTTCTCTTATTAAATTGAATAGTTCCCCACAGGACATTATACTACACCATATCACAAAATTCCATAAAGCCACAGAAAAAAGATCAGTAACATAAAAACGCTTTCACTTCACACATACACTAAAGGAAAAAGCCTATTTCATTACAATTGGACTGTTGTTATGTCTAGGAGTTGGACATATTCTCTCTTTATGTCAAATTGCTTGCCACCGCTTACGACAATGCATACGAGGAGAAGACGACCCTACAGGTGATTCCTTATCTCTTACTTTCTTACCTTTTATTTTACCTTACCTTTTCTATACTCTTTTTGATATATTACACCTGTCCTCTCTCTTCCCTAATAAAAAAACTAAAACTTAACTAATCTAAAAGCAAAAAAGTATACCCACACTTATATATACCTAGAGTGCATACATACTCATTTTACTTGAAGTACTTACCTACCTACCATGCATAATATCATCTCGTGTAGTACGAAGTACCAACCTTGAAGAGAGTTACGACTCCCTAGACACTTTCTTCCATGCTGAAATTCTACCTTTTTAAACCATACCTTCATATTTGCCTACACTTTACAGTACCGTTGCAGACATGCTTTATACTTAAGTTAAACCGGAAAGGGACTCAAGACTCAATGAAATGAAAGTGAAACATAGGAAGAAAAAAGATAGGGAAAAAGTGAAAGTAAAAAAGTAAAAGTCGTCCCATAGAAAATAACTTAGAATAGAAATACAAAATACCACGAAAAGCTCGTGAAATAAAGCAAGCAACAAAAAAAGTAGTCTGGGAATATAAAAAAACACCACCAGTGGAAGTGGAAGTAGGAGCAACTTGTAACTTGACTCAAAGCACGTAAAGCCATTCTGTCACTCAATTCAATTTCATTCTCCATGTCATGTCGTACCTTATGCCATGCGATGTTCTCTTCACTACTTGTAAGTAAATGGTACACACTGACTATCTTATGTGCTATGCTATGTTGCTTCTGCTTCTTCAAATTCAAAACATTTACAAGAAACTAGGCTGCGGAACTAAATGTAAAAAACTTATATACAATACAAGTAATATTACAAAAGTGTGCTGTGTGTTGTGTAGGTGTTCCATGTTCCATCCATGCATGCCATACTATTATGCTTTTTTGTGTTCTACATCCCAGAATTACTATACAGTTATGCCTAAATAAAAGAAACCCGGATTTTAGGGAAATTTAATCATTCACGTGCTTTTTGGACGAATCTCTCGTAATAAAGTTCTTATAACTTGGGTTGACTCTAAGTAAGAAAAAATTCGAATCCCATCGCATGTTAAATTGTGAACAAGCTAAGTTAACTTCAGGAAACTTTTTTTTAACAAGAGGAGGATTACATTTTACAACATGCTATGTATGGTTGATGGTTTGGTATATGAATGCGAATTGTGACATGATGGTTGTAACTTTGTAACGTTATGTTACAATATAAAGTAGTATTGTATGTGAAGCTTGATTTAGATTTAGAACACAAGGTTTTTAGTATTCTGCTCCTATTCCCCAACCACTTTAGTTTGATAATTCAATTTAATATTTATGACAATAATTTTGACAAAGCAATTGCACTCACGCATGCATGCTAACATAGACAGATTTGACTTTAATATCATCATCAGCATCATTATTATTATTATGGAACATTTAAGGATAAGGAATTATGTAATACAGTTGTAATTTATTCCACATTGGCATTTATATCCCGAGTCTATTTATGACTATGCAAGAGAGCAGTTGGCGTTGTTAATCAGTAATTTAATTAACATGTTCAAGTAAGTACTTGTAGTAGTAGCTGCACTTTAGGAATAATAATTATACAAGTTATTACGTGCGGTAATTAACTTCCCTACTGGGTTAATCATATTAATTCAACGGATTTTGCGTGTATGATGTATTTATTTTTAGAAAACTTTTCTGATAAAAGAAAGAAAGTTTTTTAATTGGTAGTGACAAACTGTAAGTAAAATGTACTATGATAAATTTACATATAAAACAGGTTTCAAATTTCAAACAAGTTGTTAAGTTTTAAATGCACACTGCAGATCATAAAGCAACTTTGCATATAATCTTACCACAAACACCACCAGAATAAACCACCGACGAACCTAAACTCTAAAAAGGTTTTTAGTGAAAGCTACTAAAAGTATCTTTGAATTTTGAAACCTTCACCTAAGTAAAACGCAACCCTACAGACTAGACTAACACTGCACTGCCTTTATGTAAAAGATAATTTGAATAGACAAACTGTATAAAGAATGAAGTTGATCTAGAAGTAGTGAAGGTGGTTTGGTTAGTGCCTAGTGTCTACTTATACATACGAGAAGATCAAACAAACCATAGGGTGTAAAGTAACCAAATCAAATATAAGGTTACCATACCACTTCTATACTAACCAAGTACCCACAAGGTAGGTACTATTATAGATCACCCTGTATAGTTACCTATGAAATGTTACTTTTTAGAATGGATGGTTCTTCCCTCTTGCTTCACTTCACTTACGCTTTTTGCAAACTCAACTTTCTCCATGCTAAACAAGGGAAAGTGTATAGAGAAAGTCATTGTGTGTTAAGTAGGTGGTTGGTGGTAGGTTGGAAGACATGTTTTAGGTGGATATAATATAGGAATCTTAGGTGTTTAGTGCGTGGGTTGGTTTGATTTAGATCTATAAGCATTGCATTTGATCCAGGTATAGAAAGTGTGGACAGACTTTCATAATATCCAATTTCATATATAATCATGATGCAAATGCAAAGTCAACAGACAGACACATGCTAGATGAATAAGCTGAGTTTTACTTTCTCCGCTTTCTCCTGACTCGCCTAATCGCGATTCAATTCGGAAGATATTCACACAATGCAATGATGAGGGTGAATTAAACTTTTATAAGATGAAGAACTTGTGACATTGATATATACACAGCAAGTATTTTGGATATTATTTTTGTCATAATTTCTTTGAAAATACTAAATTATTAATAGCATACATTAATTAAACTTATACTATGAGCAAACAGACTTCACCTCTAATCATTACAGGGACAATTATAAAATGTAACAAAATAGTACGAATGGCGTAAATTGTAATATTATAATTAAAATCTCTGACTAAACCCATAGACATATATGAACTAGAACACTGAACCAAAGAAATATAAAGTTCTTGCCAACAAAACGTAAATATTAACCCTTAAAAATGAATCAATGTTAATAACAATTTTTATTGTTTTTCGATTTAAAAAGTCTCTGTTCATCTTTTTTTAATTTTTTTTTCATTTCATTTACAAAAAAAACATTTTTTTCATTTCATTTACAAAAAAACATTTTTTTCAGCTTATTTAACTTCATAATATCAATTTTACCTGTATCAGAACAAAGTGTATAGTTTTAAAATAGATTTTTTTCTCTATTGTATTTACCTTTAACGGAAACTGAAGATTCCCTTTTCTGCACGTCGTTTACAATAAAAAAAACTCATGAATCGTCCTTATTCATTGAGAAAGATTTTTTTCACTCTAGAAATAGAAAGAGGAACTTCATCTTTTTTCATTTATATTTATTTTCACACCAAAAACCCACGAGCTTATCTCTCAGTCAGCTTCAGCCTGGTTTTGGTCTTCTCGTCTCTCTTGTCTGTTCAAAAGGAGATCTAAATCTGCTGAAAACATTTACTTTTCTCCTTCCCCCATCTACACCATTTTTTAAGGCTGAGCATGAAGGCTCTATTATATGTAAAAGGCTTATCTCATTTCTACCCACCTTTAGGATAGATAGTATAACTAAGTATTCTGTCTCTTTTAAGGATACCGAAGGATTTCTCTAATATCTGTTAGAAACATTGAAGGAAATACTCTGTTTTATTTTGTTACCATTCAGTTTGTGAATAAAATAGTTTTGTACTGTCGTTAGATATGAACTATATATACTGGCAGTGATAACCAAGTAAAATTTGATTATTTTTTAATTGAAATTAGACGAAAATTAACAATGGTCGATATTCATCGGTTAAAAATATACAGTTGGCATTGAATGAGACAATTGTTGCAATATGACGTTCACTACATTAAAAAATTGGCAATAATTAATTTTTTGGAGTCACAGATATGATATGGGTCACATATAAGTTGAATATTAATTTCATAAAATTCAACCTGCTTGTAATATACAGTCTTAAGCATCAGATCAGTACCTTCTTTCAATCAGAAAAATTTACATAATATTTTAAACCAAGGTATGTCTGCTTCCCAGCATCCCAATTCCCAGTCCAGATAAAGAATAAAAGATTCCAGCCTTAACCAAGTCTGTCTGGCCTTACCTAAGGTACGTATAATAACGTAAAAGGTAAACCTAAGGGTAGAAACTCGTAAGGAAGTAAATTAATAACTAAGAGAAGGGAATAGGTGTGTAATGACAAAACCTAGAGCCAAGGCCATTTATTAGTGGTAATCCGGGCTTAAACTGAAAGACTGTTGGCTGCGTGGTGAGATGTCAAATAACGAAATGAAAATGAATCGAAGGGACTTTCTTGTCACTGAGATAGATACACAAACATTAATTGAGCAGTCTGAGCTCAGGATGACAGCACATAGATTTAGATACAACTCACTCACTACTACACACCTACTTATCTTTAATACCAATATACATAACCTTAAGATAAGGTGGAAATATTTCTAATAGAAAGAGAAAAAAAACCTAACTAGAAGACAAATAGCTTCCCCGATTTCCAAACAGTTGGAAGTTGGAGTTATTACGAATGAAATATTCTATAACTGCTGCACCAAAAGTCTTGAAATGAGAAACTCGACACTTTTTAAGGATTTATACAAAAATACCGTGCTTCCATTTAGGTAATGAAAATTTAAACAAAACACACAAGCTTGTGGATTTAACGGGGATTTTAAAGCGCTTTTAAAGAGTAGCTTGGGCAGCCAAATGGGCTTACAATTAAACCTAAGGGTACATTTTAACCTTTAAATGCCTAAAAAGCTGGACAAGCGTCGTAAGTATCAACTGCCCCGCAGGTCGAGCCAAAATATAGCTATGCAAAAAATAGCTGTGTAAGCGTCTTGAAGCGTTTTAAAATTCCCATTGAATTCATAATATGACATCGTCTTTTGAGTAAAATGAAACACGGGATTTTTTGACACACCCTTAACTTATTCTCAGAAAGTCATGAAACCTCGTTAAAAATGTAATATTCAAGCAGGTAGGTTCAATAATGTAGGCTAGTGCGATTACAAGTGTAACATTTAGTGACAGGGTAAAAACAACAAATCGTAAAGAATTTTTGTGTTTCTGGTTTACTACGAAAATTCATGATGGCTTTTTTTCTTAAACTTTAACTCAACATATTTTCCAGTTTCTATCATACTGACACGCGGAGTGTGCAGCTGTAAAAATCGTATGTGTCTTAGAGCCTGTAGTAAATAATATTTCTGTCCTTAAAAAGACACGGAGTAACACTAAAGGATTCTCAAGTCCCAAAACCAATCCATTATGCTTCTTCTTCCCCTCCTCAACTTGTAGCTGGGCTGAGATAGAAATCCAAAGCTAAAAGTAATGTGCCACGGAAGAAACCAAAAACCATCATCTAGAATAGCTTTTCTATCTATCTATAAAATAAAAACGGCAAGTTGTATCCAACTTTTGAAAATCGAACATTCAACTCCCTTGACAAAATCACCGCAAGAAGCCCGACTTTTTTCTGATCCGATGTTCAATTTTACGCAATATTATTACATTATTTCAAATTTTACCAAAGGCAACTAGGGAGATGGTTGTGTTATTATGCTGATGTGAATGTTGAATCTTGATACTGATCTGATCCTGGTAGGGTTTTTTATTCATATAAGGAAAATGAAGATGTTTTTTAGTTCTACTGGTAATGCAATAGATCTTTTTGCCTTATAGAGAAAAAAAGTTGAATAGGAAAACAGCTGATGCTGAACCGCAGATGATTCTTCATGAGTCATAAATTTACAAAAT
>JAQFZZ010000747.1:0-14669 GCA_034696405.1 Isotoma caerulea
TAATTTGTTCAGCAGAAGGGGAACCACAACCTATAACTTACACTTGGCAAAAAGATTTTCAAGTAAGTCAAACATCACCTTGGTATCAAGGTTTTTATCCGCCAAATTATATTTTAATGTCGATTCCTTTAAGTAACATCTAAGAATAAGTAAGGTAGGTTTAAAACATAGTTTTAAGGTCACAGAAAACTTTCAAAAGATTGGGGTTATTAAAATATGCATAAATACTCAAACAAATGCCTAACCTTTTTTATAGAACATCTTGAACTTTACTGATATCCACGTAATGAGCGGTCGTAATGCAGAGAGTATCTTAACATTTGAAACCGTCACTAAATCTCACGCGGGGAAATATTCGTGTATTGCATCCAATCGAATGGGTGACGATGCTTTCCATTTCGAAGTTGACGTTCCAGGTTATATTGAAATATTCCTTTTAAAGCTTATCCAATATATATCGAATCCCATTAAATTTCACAATGGCAATTTCGTTTCTAAGCATTTTTTCTAACTTTGCAATTACAGACGATCCTCAAACCCCCGATACAAAGGAGGAATGGGGATTTCAAAAAATAATCCCGATTATAATTGTACTGTTGGTGGTCTTCTGCGCTCTTGTTGTATGTGCATTCGGTGTTTATAGGTATTACATCGCCAAAGTAAGTACAACTCTTTATTAAGGCTCTATTGCTGGTACCCTCGAAGCGATGTAAAAAGGTACAAATGCTTCTAACTTCGTAATTTTTTAATGAAATTAAAAAAAAATTTCGAAAAATTCAGCTTGTTGCGTTTTAGAAAGTTTGGAAATTTTTGAAATTTTTTCTGTTGATGTCAAATTTTAAAAAATCCAAAATTATGGCATCCAAATGCGTCAAATTATGATTTTACGTGTCGTTAGATTTTTTAAAGAGGGTTTAATGAGTCATAAACCCTCTTTAAAAAATCTAATGACTTTGGGGTCGTTAATGGGTCATTAATAATGACCCTAAAAAAATAAAATCACACGATAAAATACAACTTGACGTTTTACAACAATTCAATTGTTTTTTTTAAATTTAAGAGCTTTGTTTTATAAAAGTTTCGAACATGACATATATTTCCAAACTTTGTAAAACTCAACAAGTTGAATTGTTTGAAAAAGTTTTTTTTATTTCGCCCGAAATTGACGAAGTTTGAAGCATTTGAAACTTTTTACATTGTGGCTTATGGATGTGTGAGATGGGAGGGGCTTATGCTTAGGATATTGTCATCCATATTATAAACTTTAACTTTTATTAAGATATTCAGATTTTAATTTAATGTTGTTATTCAAGTTTTTAATTCCTGTTCACAAAGTCAATCTAAATATTATTGTACTACTTAGAATTTACGAAGAGGTTTAAATGAGCAAGAAATTAAAGAGTTTTTTGAAGGACGACCTGAGTTCAGCAAAACTATGGAAAAAGAATTTCTCTCAGGAAATTTTGACTTTTTGCCATACAACAACAAACTTGAAATTGAAGACAAAGATGCAGCGTTAGGTTAAAGCATTTATTCCGTTCGGCTGGAACATATCCATATATAAATATCAGAATAAATAAATTTTTTAATTAACAGCGTCTGTTTGTGCATATAGATTACAGTTGTATACTTGGCACGGGAAAATTTGCCGTGGTCATCAAAGGATTAATTACATCAAAAGAAATGGAAGTGGCTGTGAAAATAGCAAAAACGACAGCCGACATTGCGTTGTTTAAAGCGCTTCTCTCAGAAGTTAAAATACTCTCGTATATGGGAAAGCATAAAAATGTAGTTGGTCTGGTTGGAGTCAACACGACAGATATTCAAAACCGTAAGTCATTTAATACAAAAAATTTTTGTGAAATTGATGCAAGCTCCAATTATTTTATTTTTCACGCAAAAGGAAATCTCTTAATTTTCATGGATTTATGCGAGCTGGGAAATCTTGAAAATTACTTACGCTCTAATAAACAATCGTTCTTGGACCTTATAGATGAATCCCAAAAAATCACAATGCAAGTGGCAAAATTGTTTCTACTGAAATACATTTAATACTGCTACTGCAACAATCCTTGTAATTTATAGCTATTTATACAGGACCAACGATTATTCAAGCGATACGCAAGGATTCTTGACCACTCTGGATTTGATAAGGTGGTCTGCCGAAATTGCTTCTGGAATGGAATACCTCACATATAAATCGGTAATACTAAAACCCGTGTATGGTTTTATTTCCAAAATTCTATACGGAATAAAAATTAAAAAAATTTACAGATAATTCACGGAGATTTAGCAGCACGGAACGTTCTTCTTACTCGGGAGAAAACAATCCGCGTTTCTGACTTTGGCATGAGCAAGAAATTATACGAGTGCAATTTTTACGTGAAAAAAGCAAGGGTATATTTCTCATACTGAAGTAGTTTAAATGCTACCCAAACTACATGAGTAAAAGAATGTAATGTCCATCGTAATTAATTTACTTTGACCTAGTGTTCCGCATGGTTTGGTTTTTTCGGTTCGATTTTCGGTTCGATTTACGGTTGGGTTTCGGTTACAAACCAAACCGAAACATATCCGTTTGGTTTAGTTTCAAGATTCAACCAAACCGAGCCAAACCGCAATTTTTTGATTCACAAAAATATATAAAAATTTATGAAATCGAGCAGAATGTAAAGGAATGAAACCAAAATTTATAAAATCAAACATCACCATCATGATAAAAACTCTTAAATTATGATATATAAAGTTTTAAATCACGACAATAGCTTTTAATGTCGTGACAGTGAGGTATAATTTCGTGACATTAAGTTCTTATGTGGTCACAGTGAGGTCTAATGTCGTGACAGTAAGTTATAATCTCGTGACTGTAAGTTCCAATGTGACGGTATAAGTTCTAATGTGGCGACAATATGAGTTAATGTCGTGACAGTAAGTCCTTAGGTGGCGACAGTATGACTTGTTTCGTGACAATAAGTTATAATGTCATGACAGTAAGTTCCAATGTGGCGACAGTATGATTTAATGTCGTCACAGTAAGTTGTAATGTGCATGGCGACAGTATGATTTATTTCGTGAAAGTAAGTCGTAATTCGTGACAGTGAGTTCTAATGTCTTGACAGTATGATTTAGTGCCGTTACAATAAGTTTTTATGACATGACAGTAAGTTTTAATGTAAATTATGTTGTTTTATGTTGATTTCTCTTTCATTTCATTAGTTTATACATTTTTAAGTTCTTAAACTAATATTTTAACCGGACTTTTTCGGTTTGGCGCAGTTTGGTTCGGTTTAGTTTAATCTGGTTTGTTTTTATCTGGTTTGGTTCGGTTTGGTTTGATCTGGTTTGGTTTGAGGGTTGACACCGAACCAAAAGTTTCGGTTCGGTTTGAATTCTTCTCGGTTGGGTTCGGTTTAAGCGTAAACCAAACCAACCAAACCGAACCATGCGGAACACTACTTTGACCTATCGTCGCAGAGTCCGTTACCATGGCGCTGGATGGCTTTAGAGTCCCTAGAGACTTTGACATTCTCCACCCAATCAGATATCTGGAGTTACGGAGTGACCCTTTGGGAAATATTTACTCTTGGTGATGTTCCCTTCCCAAATGAAGAGTGGAATACTGCCTTCGTGGTCATGTTATTATGTGGAATCCGAATGGGCAAACCAAAGTTTAGTTCATCGGAAATGTAATTCAAAGATAAAAAATAACTGTTTTAGACAACTTGCAATTTATTTCTTGACCCATTATTGACTATATTTTCCTCATAATATTTAGATATTCGAAAATAATCGGTTGTTGGGAGGATTCTCCCTCAAACCGACCAGATTTTTCAATTTTGAAGAAATTCTTCTACGACTTGTATGACTCTTTTGTCTCGTCCTTTTACACAAAAACAAGAGAAGAATCCGTAATAGTTGAACATTTAACCACGTCCACATCCACACGAAATCGGACAACAGCGCAAGAGAACTTTAACTTGTTAGACACAACTAATAATTAAGAAAATTTAAAAAAATCAAATATTATTTTGGAAAAATTTTATTCCGTATTTTTTTATATTATCACAATTCATCATGGAACATACCGCTAAAAAATTTAAAATATGAAATTGGAAGTCTGGAAATTATTAGTTTGGCGGTCCTGTAAAATGCCCAAATTTTAAAGATATTTTATGAAGTTAGATTTTATGCGACTATTTTTCAACTCGGTGTTTTACTTCTTACAAATATAATATAATGTATAATAAATCCAACCTGAAAAACGGCATATAAATTTTATTCTTCCACACAAACTCAAATGCTGTACTAAGATAATACAATATTACAATTCCACAGTTATCCGTGTATTAAATTTGCACATGTTTCAGCCTACACATTTAGAAACGAACTTGAAAACGTCAATGTCCATTTGGTAGATTTTCGTAGTAGTTTGTTTTTCTACTTTTAATTTTTTTTAAAATGACGATGATGCCGGACAAAGTTCAATTTTTTAAATGAGCTGTATAATGTAAAATTGTATATTACTATTACTTGAATTATTCTTACCCACACAAGAGCTACAATTACATTAGGAAACATGTTATTATTAAAAAACCTTAGCTAGTATAATATTTTGTTAGATATGAGACAGTTAGAGATGAAACTTATAACTCAATCGATATCAAGACATGCCATTAATTATGGCCCATAATATATCCTTCTTTATAAACAAGACTTTTGTTGGTGCTTACAAAAGTGTAAGTTTATCGTTATAACCTCTAACCCCCATATGCATCAAAAGACGAAAAGGCTGAAGAGGTTTTAATTGCGATTTACATCTGCAATTTATAAACTTGCCCAAATATCATTGCAATAGGGATGCAATCAACTTGTTTGTGGTTTGATTGACGTATTTTGTTCGTCATAACATTCATACATTCTTCCAAAGAGAATACGTGCGAAATTACATACCATCATTTTGAGTCTACTGAAACTATTCTTCGGACTCATCTTCACTTCGAATGCATCTCAATTTTTTTAGTTGTTTTAGAAATGTTTTGTATAATTCGTAAATATGAACGAAACGAATAGGACGACAATATTATTGCGGCTTAATTTATTTTAAGCTACATCATACTAAATGATCTTTTATTCAATCTCTTATAAAAACAGGTTTCACAGATTCAGTATTTCATTTAAATTCCAACCTAAAACTTACTTACCCCAAGCTCTATTTAAAAAAATAAAAATGTTCACAAAACAAGTAGTTTTCTCGATTTTTTTCCTTATTCTTATGGGATACCTTGCAATTATCTTGCTTTCGGACTCGGGAAGTAACAAAGTGGTAAGTTTAGTATTACTTACATTTTATAACTTGCAGAAGTATATTTTGTATTGATATCGGCTGTGTAACATTCTTAATGGTCACAAACATGTACACAGATATAATATAAACATGTTTCTAACCAGGTATAAATTTTTGAATTTTTTAAGCAGCACTTCAAGTAAAGTGAAGTTTTTTGTAAAAACTTAATTTTAAATTAAGGCCAAAGCCAAAATTATTCCACAACCCAAAATATTTCCCAAACCGGTTTTTATAATTTCCGAACACTAGTTTCCTTATATGGAGTCTTTATCCAGTTTCACTGTAATTTTCCAGCTGCAACTCGCTACTCTTCTCCAAATTTTTAACGCCTTTTACAATAAAATTCCACTTAACAATTATTGTATCGTATCTGCGTTTTTGTATTTATTTATAATGTCAAATTATCAAAAATCCCAAATTTTTAGTTGAAAAAGCAACAAATTTTAAGACAAGTATTATTTCCGTACACATTATCAGAAATTTAATTTTCGTATTTGTGTAAAAAGAAATAAAAGGTAAACCAATTTAAGACAACGTTCATGTATTAAAAAACTTTGTATTTACAATAAATAAAAATTCTTTTGTATCAACATTTGTCCTGACTTTACTTGAAAATTTTAAAAATACTGTTACAATGTTTTTATTTCCACACTCTATCAGGGTTATCCTTATGAAGATCTTGCGGCTATGAAAGTAAGGAAAATACGATCCGCAGAAGATGACATTTCCCAAATTGAAAAAATAATCATCGATGAATTTAGCAGACAGACAGCCGAGATACAAGCGGATAGGGTGGAGGTAATAAGCATAATTTTGTACCAACTGTCCTTAAATTGATTGTTTGGTAATAATATTTTTAAATATTTTAGACGTTAAGCAGATTTCATCAACTAGACGAAGCATTATCAATTATTTCTACTCGTGTAATTCAAAAACAATTAATTTGAAACTCATGAACAGCGAAAAATATTTCGGCCTGATAGAGTTGTGAATCAAAAATCTTTTAGTTACCCTAACCCCGTGCCGCGTACTAACCAATGTATGTACTCATGCAGGAAATTAATGGCCTTTTATATGTTAAAAGGTGAAAACAATCCTCGAGACAGTTAACAACGAAACAAGTTGTAAGACCTTGCGTGCGAATGGTTACACCTGCACTGGTGTCTATGATATAAAACCGAACCGAGGTCAAACCATTACCACAAAGGTAAGACCTGCATTTATTTTAAACTCCTTTTTAAAAAATCCCGCAAAAACTTAAAATTACTACATTTTATATGCGATCTAAACAGGTTTATTGTGACATGGCGGATAGTGGTGGAGGTTGGACTGTCCTTCAACGTCGCGGGGTGCGCCAAATTCCCAAAGTAGAAAAAATTAGCTTCAATAGAAATTGGACAGAATACGAGAATGGATTTGGATCTCCTGAAGATGACCATTGGATTGGTATGCATAAACTGGTCCACTATGCAAACGTGGATTCGAAACCGCTAATTTTTAAAACTTGAATTGGTATACTTCTGTCACAGGGTTAAAAAATATACATAGCCTTACTCGCGGCTGCCAAAATGAAGTAATGTTTAAATTGACCGCGTGGAACGGGACGGAATTCTTCGCATTGTATTCCAACTTCCAAGTATCTGGTTCGGATGACGATTATCGGTTAACTATTGGTTCTTACATTGCTGGCACTTTACCAGGTTAGCCGTTTTGAAATTTGGTGTTGTTTAATATCTAATATTACATTTTTTCTATTCATAATAAAGCAAAACATTAAAATTTCAGACAATCCAACCAACCATACAGATTTTGGACTTAACAATATGAAGTTCACAACTTATGACCGGCAAAACGATAAAAAGAAACCAGGAAATAATTGCGCAGTGGGACACAGGGGACCTTGGTGGCACAACAAATGTGCCGATGTAAGTTTTTTTAATTCACTTTCTCGTTACTGATTTCATTTATTATGAAATACAAATTGATTTCAGATTCGGCTGAATGGAGAATATGCGGAAGACGGTACCAACGGAATACTCTCGAAGAAGGAAAGTGGGATGTTTTGGGAACCTCATGAGTACTACTCTTATATGAAGAGTGAGTTGAAAGTTCGATCCAAATGCTAACAAACTGAAAACTTTGGTTCCACAACCTTGAGCATATTTGTACTTATTGCATTTATAACAAAGAGTTTGCCCAATGCTTTAAAATAAATTGCTGGCTAGCTTCCTTATTTGTCTTAGTAATTTTAAGAGCTGCCATTGATTTAACGAAATTTAAATGTTTGTTTTCAATCAACTTTTTACTTTTCATTAAAGCATTTAAATCATATCTTAACCCAGCTGACAAACTAAAGAAGTTTTCCCAGAAAATGCTGACTTGCTACCATACAACAACAAATTTGAAATTACAGAAACATATACAACGTCAAGTTCTATTTATTTGCACCGCTTGACCCAAACATCAGTTGAAATGCATTTAATTTAATTTACATCGTATGTTCCTGCAACTAAATTAGAGTTGTTTTCTTTTGACAGGAATGTTAGCAATCGTCATTTAAGGATTGATGAATTCAAAATAATTGGAGTAGCTGTCAAAATGGCAAAAACGATGGCAGATAGTGTGTTGGTTAAAGCTCTCCTCTCTGAAGCGAAAATATTCTCGTACATGAAAAGGCATATTAATATAGTTGGTCTGGTAGAAAAACTTTTCCATTTGTACCTTTAAGATGAACTTGAAAAATTATGATATCGGTTAACACAGGTGACAATGAATGGTCCGCAAGGAGAGCCGATTTAACAAGATTATGTAAAATCTTTTATCTTTACTCAAAATAAACATTGTGAAAAATGATGAATTGCTTATTATGTAAGACATAAGTGATGTTGAGATAATGTATATATGATAGGTTTAGCATTCGATCGGATCTTCATCTCACTTTTCATATAACTGTATTGGTGATAAGGCCACCAATAGATTCCAATCCCATCCCCTTTGATATTTCCATTGGATCCGTCCTCTGCATATTCTCCATTGAGACGGACCTGAAATTGAGGGCCACCTCAGTCATCAGTCACTCATATTCACCCATTCATCGGAATACTATCGGACAGTGAATAAATTACCAAAGTACACAAAACGTCACTGTTGGCGTTATGTTATGCCACCACGCTCCTTTCCTCGGCACTGCACAATTGTCACCATCCCAATTGTCATTGTCGTTGTCGAATGTGCTGAATTTCATACCGTTAATATCTTTCATCTGTTGACCGTCTGCAATGAAATCACTGGACATTTAATCTTCCACCCTTTAAAAGAGCCAAACTAACTAACACGAATGCAATTAAGTGTTCACCCACACTCAAGAGTACCACCAGTCCAGTTGCCCAGAGTGAGACAATACTCGTCGCCCCTTTCGGCCACTTCGAAGTTCGAAAGACCTCCATAGAATTCAGTTCCAATCCAGACGGTGAGTGTGATTTTAAGCTCATTCTCGCAGTGTCTTATAAGGCTTTGCATATTTATCAATCCTAAACAGTAATAAACTTTACACCTTAAACTATAATTAAGTATCGTCAAGTAAATTTTTGTGACCTTTTTAACGTTTTGACCTTTTTTGACGTTTTTTGATGTTTTTTGAACTTTTTTGACGTTTTTGACCTTCTTTTAACCATTTTGATTTTTTCGAAAAAAGTAAATTTTTGCAAAACTTAGCATAACCTTTTTTAAATTGTTAATAATGACATTTAATTTTTCTAAATTAATGAATATTTGACTTAAAAATTGTGCAACAATAATCAAACCACACTGAATAATTACGAGTCAACAATTTCTGGTTTCAGAAAACAAGGGAAATATTCAGTTTTTATTCCAAAACACATAGACTTTCTTTTCAAAAGTTGAAGGTTTGGGTCAATTTCAAATTGTATGAGACCATGTTTTGGTGTCTTAAAATGCCAAAAGAGGAAGTTGTTGAAGCGAGACCCAAGAAGCACTTAAACGTCAACGCAGAAAGAATAAACCGTATCAAGTACGGATGTAACCAAGTAGCGAAAGCTGCACGTTTCAATTTTATTTGATTTGAATGTTTTAAAACAATATAACATTTTTAAACGGTATTTCGAATTTCTGTCTCAACTCATTTCGACCTACTCGTCAAAACCTATCCAAATATATAAAAATTGAAATTTGATCTTTGACATCATTTTGTTACCTTAAATGTCATTCCTATTAATGTCCTATCTCATCTTGTTTGACTCGTCAAGATCTATCCAAATATATAAAAGTTTCAATCCTCAATGCAATTCTCCTCACGCAAAACTTGACCTTCGACCTCAATTTGTGGCCTCCCTGACCTCGTAGGACAAAAACAGTTGTTACGGTTAAGTTTCTGACGTTTCAAAGATATGTAAGTGACTCAAACTCGCAAAACAATTTCAGTTAGATTAATAACAAACCACCCATCAAAAAACACAAAACTTGATATTTGAGTTTTTGTGACCTTAGGGGTCATCCTACAATATAAGTAACCTTCCTCATCTTGTTCCACTCGTCAAGACCTATTCAAATATATAAAACTTGACATTTGACTTTTTTGACCTTTTGTGACCTTAGGGGTCATCCTACAATATAAGTAACCTATCTGATCTTGTTCCACTCGTCAAGACCTATCCAAATATATAAAACTTGACATTTGACTTTTTTTGACCTTTTGTGAGCTTAGGGGTCATCCTACAATATAAGTGTCCTATCTCATCTTGTTCCATTTTTTAAGACCTATCCAAATATATAAAACTTGAAATTTTACCTTTTTTGACCTTTTGTGACCTTAGGGGTCACCCTACACTATAAGTGTCCTATCTCATCTTGTTCCACTCGTCAAGACATATCCAAACATATAAAACTTGAAATTTGACCTTTTTTTAACCTTTTGTGACCTCAGGGGTCATCCTACACTATAAGTGTCCTATCTCATCTTGTTCCACTCGTCAAGATCTATCCAAATATATAAAACTTGAAATTTGACATTTTTTGAACTTTGACCTCATTTTGTGACCTCCTTGACCTCGTACGACAAACACGGTTGTTACAGTTGAGTTTCTGACGTTTCGTAGATATGAAATCATATATAATATGATTTTTATGTACTCTGCGCTTTGAAGCGCTCATACGCGCGACCAGTACGCTAATTTTCAATACCGAAGGCTAAATTGATGTATTGAGTCCAACGCAAAAAACCGCATGTCAAAAGGTCAACCCGTTCCTGAGCTACAGTGCGCCAGACAGACAGACAGACGGACGGATGGACACGAACGTTCTCATAAAGTGATTTCGCTTCGCTCACGCACTACGCACTTAATAAACCATTGTAAACAGTAGTCTAAAAAAGGAGCGGAGCAAACCATTGTAAACAGTAGTGTAAAAAAGGAGCGGAGCAAACCATTGTAAACAGTAGTGTAAAAAGGAACGGAGCAAACCATTGTAAACAGTAATGTAAAAAAGGAACGGAGCAAACCATTTAAAATCGTTTGAATCGAACTTGTATCATTTGAACAGAATTTGTATCGTTTGAATCAAATGTGTATCGTTTAAATTTAATTTGTATCGTGTAAATCGAATTTTTATCATTTAAAACAAATTTTTACTATCATTTTTGTTTTATCCAAACTCTAAGCTCTTCAGCGATACTCCATTTGCCTATGTTAAAAAAATTCAAGTGGTGTACCATAACATGCCCCCCCTGGGAGTGGTCCTTTGGGGTCCCCATAGGTCACCTAAAAAAAGCGGTGAGTGACAAAAAAGAATTATAGAAAAAAAACATTGGGTCAAAAATTTTGATCTTTTTATTTTGACCAAGGGGGTGGTCGTACAAGGTACATTTTTGAACTTAAAAAACCCCTTGAGATCTAAAACATATGTACCGAGTTTTATTCCGATAGGTCAAACCATTCTAGAATGAAGTGGGAGTCGGACAGACAGACAGAAAAGTGATTCGCATAAATTAGCTCCGCTCCTTAATAACTAACTGACTGATTATATCAATTTCACTACATTAAAACTGTTGAATTATGAATTCAATTGAACATAACGGATAAGCCTTAAATTTATATTTGAAATTTGAAATGTAACTTCAAAATGAGGAACATCAAAATATAAAGCGAATTTCTGCGAACTAAAAAATGTAACCGACTTTTGCACTGTTTACAATCTTCCAGAGACCTGTCCCTGCCCCCTCATCTTTTTAGAATTAATTTAGGTGAAAATGGAAGTTTTCTAACAAAATTATCGGCCTTTATTGAACAAAAAAGGAATTTTAGGAACAAATCTACAGTTTGTAAATTTTTGAAAGTTCTGGAAATGTATGAACCAAAGAGTAACAATTAAAATCATCTCGTATTAAAAATGTTTCATGTCTACGGCGTTTAAGATGCACTTGAAAAATTATGATACTGCTAAATACAGGTGAGAATGAATACTCAAGGACAGCCAGTTTAACGAGAGTACAGAAAATCTTTTATCTTTATTTAAAAATAAATCGTGTAAATAATAGTGAATTGTTAATAAACTAAGACAAAAGTAAGGGTGGGATAATTTATATGTGAAGTTTAGCATTTGGATCGGATCTTCATCTCACTTCTCATATAACTGTATTCGGCGTGAGGCCACCAAAAGATTCCAATCCCACCCTCTTTGATATTTCCATTGGATCCGTCCTCTGCGTATTCTCCATTGAGACTGACCTGAAATAGAGAGCCACCTCAGTCACTCATATTCACAATTCATACCAAATATCAAACAGAGGAGAAATTACATAACCGCAGCCGTTGTGCCACCAGGCTCCCTTCCAATTCACTACACAATTTCCATCATCCCATTTGTCATTGTCGTTGTCGAAGGTGGTGAATTTCATCCCGTTATTCCTTTCCATCATGTTTCCATCGTCTGAAATTAAATCCCTGGACAGTTAATGTTTCTCCGTTTAAGACAGCGTCATTAACTAACAAGAAAGGAATTATTTGTTCACCCACGGTAGAGAGTTCCGCCAGTCCAGCTGCCCAGAGTGAGACGATACTCGTCGCCGCTTGAGGCCACTTGGAAGTTCGAGCGGCTTTCATAGAATTCAGTACCATTCCACCTTGTGAGTGTGATTTTGAGCTCATTTTCGCAGTGACGTGTGAGACTGTGCATATTTTCTAATCCTAAATAGTAATAAAATTCTCTTCTTCTAAAGTGTACAAGGAAAAATGGTCAAAAAGGTTTTCACAAAGTACGTCACACTTAAGTTACAAATTTCTAGCCATTTGATATATAAATGAAAAAAACATATACATGCCGTTTTACAATGAATTTGAATTAATAAATTTAACTTTCTTTAAAATGCCTGAATCATAAACGCGAAGAAAATAATTCATGGCAATGAAATAAGAAGACCCCTGAAATGGATGAAATGTAATCTCAAACAAGTCATACCTATCCAATGATCATCATCCGGGGATCCAAATCCCTTTTCGTAATCCCTCCAATTCCGGTAGAAGCTTTCTCTTTGTGATTTGGGCATTTGGCGGACACCACGACGCTGAATTATAGTCCAACCCCCACCGTCTCTCTCCATGTCACAGTAAACCTGCACAATAATTCACGTCTATTATATTTTCGTAATTTAAAAATAAAATAGGGATTTAGGTGGCGTGTTCATAATTGTTGAGAATTGTACCAACATTAATAATAGGTGTTCCAACCCCGTTCGGGTGTATTTTGTAAACCCCACTGCGAGTGTGGCCACTGAGCTTTAACGTTTTGCAGTTTGACCCGGTAACTGTGTTTTCAGTCGGCAATTCCTAATTGAACAATAACATTTTCCATATTACTGTTGCAAAGTGAACTTTCAACGGGTCCGTAAAATAATTCAGCGTAGGTATTGAAAAGGTTCTGAAGTCATATCGATGGTGGGTTTGTAAATTATAAATGCACAATCTTTTCGTCTACTCCAGCAAGGGATCAAAACATTTGAGCCATTATAGGCTACTTACTAGACCACCGTTATCTTCAATCTTCTATGTATAAAAGTGACCAGTTTCAATCCAACGGCCGAAACACTTTTTAAATAATTTTTTTAAATAAAATGTATGGAGAACTCCTCAAAAACAAATTAAATTCAATAAACACTCAAAATAAAATAAAATAAAATGTCATAACTCGACTACACAAATTTTGCAAGTACGCCAAGAGAAAGTTTTTTATTTTTTGTGCGAAAACTTGTGTTTCAGTTTTCAAAAATTCTGTCTAAATTATTTCAGACTCAAATCAATCAGCCATGCAATTTAATTTTGTTTATTTCTATGTATTGCAAAATTCATATTAGGATGCTGAGTTGTTTGGAATGTTTTCATACTATTTCTATCTGTTGTTTTAATGCAACAAATAATACTTTTGACCAAACAAATGCATTATATTCCCAAAATAAAATACTGTAAGAAGGATACTCTGGAAGCATTAAGCATTGTACGCTTTGCAACTTTTGGTCATAATTAATTTAACTGTAATTATTTACAGGTATTTCGCTTTACCGTCGCATTGTTTACAACTTGTGGAATGACTGTACTGCCTTCCACCTCCTGGACATCTGTTCTAGAGGAATTTACACATCTTGATTCCAGTTTTAAGGACATTTCTGTCATTGTTACATTCAACGCACTTGACACCTATTTTATAAAGAACAATTTTGTATTTTTTAAACACCTCTGTTTAAAGATAATTGTTTTTAAACTGTTGACTATGCACGTTTAGGATTTCCTCTTTTAATTTTGCAATTTCTGTAGATGACTCCAACTTTATTTCATTTACAGCGTTTACGGTCTTGATCTTCGACTAAATAGATCAAGTAAATCAATATTTATTTATAGAGTAAGCTCATTGCAAACAGCAGATAAACATTGAACGTAATTATATAAACCAACCTGATTTTGGGCTGCTTGAACGTTTTGAAGTATCAACTTTTGGTTTTTAATTTCAGCGAAAACTTCAGCAGTCACCTCTTTTTTGACATCAATTATTGCAGTTAACATTTCGTTTCTCAGCTGTAATTTGAAGGATGGAAATTAAAACCGTCTAATAAATACAGGCACAAATATGAATTTTTCGAGAAAGAAATGAAAAAACCGAAAAAATTAAATAGAAATGAATAAAATAGAAAGAGTTACCCCGAAGGTTAAAAGAATTCACAGACGAAATATATACATTTCTATATTTAATAAACCATTGCAAACGGGTGTACCAAGTATCGTAAGATGAATATTTAACCAATAGACGCAGGCGTCCAGTGCAA
>JAQFZZ010000748.1:0-14667 GCA_034696405.1 Isotoma caerulea
TATGCCAAATTGCAAGTCTCTATGTCAAACAGTTGTTGAGTTATCGTTACGACAGACAGACGGACAGACGGACAGACAGACGGACAGACGGCAACCCCATTCGCAATAGTATCTTACGATACTAATAATTATTGAATACACCATTCAAAGAATTATTGCACAGCACAAGTTTAAAATGTATATGTAAATGTTTTGATTATTTTATTGTCAGCCTTATATCAACAGTCATATTTACTACTTTAGCTCATGTAACAAAAAGTTATGTTTGGTATTTCATCTCCAATTGTCCTGATCAATAATCAGTATCAGTAACACAATATGTCCTTAGTCCATGTGTCAAATTATTATTATTACCAAGATTTTTTTCTTTGAATAAATAAATCCTTTGAAATCTGAGACCTGGAACAGCCTGCATCTGAATCTGTGACTTCTTATACTGCAGGGTATTCTGATGATAAGGAGCAGAAGCAAGCAAGATAAATTTTTATGAAAACTTTTTTTTGCGATTGAAGTGTAATATTGTGTTAACCGATAAAGTAGCTTCTTGAAACTAAATACGATCGAGATTGAAATGCCTTTGCTTGAAGATATAAAAATTTTGTAGATTAGAGATTGTGGCTGAAAATGTTTGCGTGAATTAGCAATTTTTAGCTAGTGCGGCGTGATGGAAGAAGGATTTTGGGTTTTTAAAATTACACGAATCATAAAATGTACTTAGAATTTGCACTTGCAAGTTGGCCAAAACTGCTTAGAGAGACCCGATCGAGGGCTCCTTGCATGAACATTTTCGTTAGTTATTTTGATTTTATGGGTACAAATATCTCTGGCTGTTTTTAGAATCTAAAACTAAAATTATGTTATTCTTTTCCAACTAAAATAATTTTGAAAGAGAATTTCTCAACTAATCCGAATAAGTAAGTATATCTAATTTACATAATCGAAAAAATAGTGGACACCAATTTAAAATTATATTTTTATGATTTACACATTAGCCTACGACAGCAAAGGTAAAACCAATGACCTAACTCACCATTTTTTCATCTTTCTACCTGGCTCTTCATTATGGTTACCACTGAACCATGTCTGTATGCTGAGTTTTTGCAAAAACCTTAAATTAACATGGAAGCACGATTTTTTAAGTAATTGTAGGGTTAGTCTACCTACCAATCTACCTACTACTATAGTCTTTAGCCGACATAAATAACAATCTACCTGGCTACCTCATGTAGCAAGATCATTTTATTATTTGCGTAGGTTGTATAATGAATATTTTATTGTATTCAAGTTCATGATGCTCTACAAAGATGTAAATTACAGAGACTTATATTTTGGTCATGCCCGTTCCTTGCGGTTCTGTGTCTTTCCCTAAAATTTATAAATTGAAATTAAAGGTTAATGAACAAATACTCTTTTGCATGCCAATTTAAAGCCAAGCCAAGCAATTCGAGATGTTTAATTTGTTTCTAAAAAAAAACAATTAGTAAATAAAATGGATCCAATCCTTTGTTTTGTTTTTCTCAAAAATCCAAATACGTATCATGTATAAAAACCCGTGCCAACTGCAAAATGAATTTCTCATTCAACTTAACGTTTAATCCCAGCATCACTTGAAAGTGAAATTATGAATAAGAAAGACTTGATGCAACATCGCTATCCCTCTCGTTTCGGTTTTAACCAACATATGCGATATAAGGAATATTTAGGATTTACTTGAAACAATACAAACTATATAGGCTAGGTTTTCAGTTTTAAAAAAATACAGAAGCACAAAGACTAAACCAACAGATACAAAAACAACACACTTAAAATTATATGACCTATCCGTGTGGCTTGCTTAACATTTAGTCTATTTCTGAATCAACCCAAGAAAGCTTAACTTATGCAATTTGCCTGCGCGTGAAAATAAGATGTGGGTTTGCCAATTTCGATGTATCCAACCGAATTTCATGTTTTAATTGTACTTCAAAAACCGAATGTCAGTAATGGAATAAAAGTACGTTTGCTTCGTCTGACTGTCTTGAGTTTAGTCTGACGCTGACGCTTTGTGTTAGTAGACAAGCCGTAGGATAAAAACAAACTTTTATTTTTATTCCATGATCACAGCGCAAATCTATTACCATTTTGACAATTTAAAAACTGCAAAAGGTATTTTAAATTCAAAAACCCTTCTACAATTTATAGTGACAATGATAGTAGCTTCATGGTAGCTGGGGTCAGCTCTCTCTGCTTCTTAGCAAAATTACGACATAAAAAATTCCCTTCAGCGACACAAGGACTCAATGGCCCGGTCTGATTTCCTCGTGATAATCTTAGGAGGAATATGCTGGGCTATTTTGTTAATTGTCCTCTCTATTCCATTTACATTACTTCTTGTGTCAAAGTGCATTGTGATCCTAGTGGCCTACATATTTCGAAAAGATTTACATTCTGTGAGTACGGGAGATGCTGCATTCACAATAGGTTGTAGTTGGGAGAAATCTAAACTTAGTGTTGGGCTTTTGTGCCATGTTCAAGGACATTTGAAACTAGAACAAGTTCAGAATAGATTCGCAAGTTGTCTTCTCGAACCAAGAGTTGGAGACAGACCAAAATATGACAAACTTTACTCTTGTCTTGTAACATTCTGTGGTTATGTTTTCCGTAAAGCACTTCCACCAGATTCAATTAATCTTAGTAATTTAATCTATGAAAGAAGATTAAAACCTGGAGAAACGCTAGAATCATTGACGGACAGTTGGATGGAGAAATCTTATGGGAAGCATTCACCGGCTTGGGAACTTATGGTCATTCCTTTGTCTTCTTCCAGCTCAAATGATAATAACATCTTTGATGAAAATTCTGTAGAAGAAACTGTCATAGCTTTTAAAATTCATCATGTTTTTGCCGATGGATATTCTTTGCTTCATATTTTAGATACGTTAACTGGTAGTCGCGCACCTTATTTGGTCAAGGAGGCTAATGAATCCGTTTGGAAAACGGTTAGTGAGAAATTTCAAGGTCATGCTAACAAAAATCTTTTTAAACCAATTCATTTCCGTATATACTCCGAGTTAAATTACTTTAAACTATAGAACACAATTTTCAAATAGATTATTTGAAAGGTTCTTTTTACAAAAATTAATTCATTAAGTTGTTTGACTCACTTTCGTTTTCTTCAGATAATCTCATTTTAATTTTAACCTCATTTTGTATAGATACATTTCATTTGTTTAGCTGCTTACACCAGTGCAAAAATTTTAAAATTCATACTAAAAGCATTTAATTCAATTCAATTATTTTATTTATCAGATTGTTGATGCCATTTCACTGCCAATAAATCTCAGAATGCTTGGGGGTGTCGGTTCTCCAAAAACAAGTCCTTTGATACTCGCAGTTCCTCAAAAGAAATGGATTTACACTTTTACGACGGTCGACCTTGGACCTATCAAAGCCATTCGCAGGAAGTATGATGTCCATTTTGCTACAGTGATTCTTACCTTAATTGTAGGCTCTATTAGACAATTCATCCTGGAAACAAAGACTGAAAAAGAGCTTCCATCACATTTTGCAATTGCCAATACACTGCCTTGGGAAAAACATCCGTCCCAAAGTCACATCTTGTGCAATCATTGGTATTTTATAACATTTAATTAAGTAAATAATAATAAATTGCTACAATTAATAACTTGGGATTTTCTTGCACACAAGGTCACTTGGCATAATTAAATCACCAATTTCGCCAGACGACCCTTTGGAAAGAGTATTAGAAACGGAAAAATCATTTCTTCAATTTCATGATGCTGGTCTTCAAAAATTTGCTGCAAATTATATGTTTCCAATAGCATGGCTTTTTCCTCAGTTTATGGCAGAGAAAGCCTTGGAACATGACGTCGCTGGATTTAATTGTGGTCTAACATCCTTAGTTGGTGCAGATGATTATGAATTTTTGGGTAAACGAATTACGCACATCCGGCCATTGCTCACTCTTATTGACTCTCATCCATTTACAGGTAAAAATGTTTCTAAAACTATGACCTATTTCAATATTAATTATTACTATATTGGTTTTTGGTTTACGTTGCTTTACAAATTAAATTGCAGTATTTTCATGGTTCACATTCTCGCATTCAAACAAGTTGGATATTACATTAGCTGCTGCTCCGGATTATTTTAAAGAAGATGTAAATTCATTGCACAGAGTTATTTCAAATTATTTCCAAGATGAATACAAAAAGCTTTGTATGCAATGCGGGATTCCGTTACCAATTATAACTCCTTCTTGACACATACTTCATACTATGTTTTAAAGACAAGTCCTACCAAGCTTCAATCATGGTAAAAAAAAATTGCGAAATCCACCCAACTGTGAGAAATTATAATTTTCCTTAAACATAGAATTCTTTTGTCATACGTACCGAACCCTATACGGTATTTTAATAAATAAAAAGATAAAGTATAGATTTTTGCAAATTTGTTTTATTAAATTTATTTACTCATTGCAACTAAAAATCGTTATCATGATAAACTGATAATTTTATTTCCACTTAAAAATGACTCACTTTTTTAAACTAAAGTGTTTTTACATATAACAATCCCGAATACTGTCCACAATAGAAAAAAAATCTGTTTTTTTTCTAACTGTACAATCAGTTGAAGTTGTCCATGCAATTTTAGAAATTAATCTTTTGAAGGTATGTATTATAATAGTAAATATGGTTTTATTGTCATTTAAGGAAGATGAATTAATAAAAATAGGATGTTAGCATACTATCATAGACTAAAGACTAAAGAAAAAAGGATCCGTCTTCTGATTCTTTCTTTAGTCTATGAGCATACTATTAAATGGCATTACTAATGATTACACATATCATTCATTTCATTTCCAAATAATTATTTCAACCTAGTTGAAGATGCGTTTAAGTTATATTCAATAGATCTAAAATTTATTAAAAAATAAAACATTAAAAAATGAATGCTAAATACATTTTCTTTACAAAAAACCGACTGGAGAAAGCAAAGGATATAAGATATTATTTGCTTTCTCCAGTTGTACTTGTACTTTCTCCTCATTATAGAGAAAGGAGACCTGAAGTTACTAGTTTACTACAGAAATTAATAATTTTAGGCTGAGAATTGTAACACCGACGTGTAGTTGTTTCACTCAAGTCTCAACTGCTCAGCATAAAAATCATCGTAGGAGAATTTGCCCCGCGAGTTGAGTTGTTGTCAATAATAAAAACACGTTCTAAATAGTTCTATTCTAATATTTGATATCTTTTTATAATTTATTTACCCAAGATTTTGATTTATTATTAATATGTAATATTGGTGATTTATTAGATCCGTAGAATTTGTCAGACAAGCAAGCAAACATTTTAGAGTTTTAAGGTAAACAAATTAAAGAACAAACAAATCATCTTTTTGGATTGTATTTCATATTTCATTCCTTTTCCTAGTGCAGTTTGAGAGTATATAGTGTATAGTATGTTTATAATAGTACAATCTGTGAATTTTGTATGATTGCAGATGTTACTTTTCAGAATCTAATCCAATAGTTCTGCACCTGAAGTTAACTTATGACATATTATGGGGAAAGAAAAACGAGCCTGGCGAAAGCAGATGAAAAAGCTTCGCCGAAAAGGAATTCGACAGAAATTAGCTATTTCTACCAATGCTAACGATGAAGAATCATCTAAAGATGAAGAATCAATGGAAATATCGGAGATACAGCATATAGAAGATGATATCGACAAAGAATATTTTTTATCTGAAGAGGAATGGCTGGAACGTGAAAGGCATGCTGAGCTCGTTGCTGCTATGAAGAAAGCTGTCGAGGAGAAATTAGCAAAGACTAGAGCTGAACAAGAGGTGTGGTTTTTCAGGTTTTTAGTTTCAATGACATCAAGATTTGAAAGTTTTATGATGAATTGTTTTTTTTTTAATTTTCAGAAAAAAATTCAAGCGGAATGGGAGGAAAAAGAAAGGAGAGAAAAGCAAATGAAAGAGGAGACAGAAAGACTGGAGAAAGCACGAAAGGAGAAACAGGCAAGACGAATCTTCTGTTGTGGATGTACTAACTGGCTGTTTGTGGATGTCCAAAATATTTTAAATGATATCCTTTTGAAAATTCGCAACATGTTTTTAATCTGACTGTTCTTATACCCTTGTAAATTTAAGTGTAGGCATTATTGATTCAATTATAATTTCCTTAACTTGAATTGGGTATGCTTTAACACGTGGTAGGTGTTGGATACTGTTGTTGAGATCGGTTGGTTTTTGATTCTAATGATTTTAGGAAGAAGAATTTAATCAGTTCCTTGACTTCTTATGTGGGGTAAGCTCTTTAAGAGTTTATTGCATTGCAGTTTACAAGTTCAAATTCTTAAGTATTTTAATACGTTTCATTTAATGAATTAAGGATATTGAAACACCCCCGTTGCCGTACGTAATGCCTGAAGGATACAATGCAGGAGATGAAGTATGCCAATATTTTTCCAAGACAGGAGCTTGTCGATATTTTGACAGATGCAAACTGTATGTGATTGTCCTGTATTTTTTAAATATTCTGATATTACGTACTATATATGCTAATTTATTTAAAAAGTAAACTATGTTAATGTTTTATAATTTTGAGAGCTCATCCAAGTCCCAATTTGAGTCAGACAATACTCATCCCCAATTTTTTCTCGCACTTTTTACTTGAAGAAAGTCTTCGAGATGAATATGACACGGATTTAGGACTGGAGTACGAAGATTCAGAATTGCAAAAGGAGTTTCTGTATGTGAAAAACATATACCATATTATGCCGATGAAAAACAAAGTACAGTTGACAGTTGATAATATGCATATTTTTAATGCTGGTTTAGAGAATTTTATAATGATGTCCTACCTGAGTTTCAAAAACATGGAAAAATCATCCAGTTTAAAGTTTGCTGCAATCTGGAGGCGCACCTTCGTGGCAATGTTTACATTCAGTACCAAAACATTCGATCATCGGTGGAAGTACTTACCCTTACTGTTTAAAAAAGTTAGTGAGATAGCTTTCTTGTCAAATTTAACATTATTTTTCTGTGGTATTAGGCTTTTCGTACATTCAACGGACGATTTTACAACGGAAAGCAAATTAGCTTGAGATTTGTTAAAATTGATTCATGGAAAACTGCCATTTGCTGGTCATTTCTTCGAAAAAATTGTATCAAAGGAAGGTCTTGTAACTTTCTTCACGTGTTCCGGAATCCTACGAAAGAGTTTGTACATGCAGATCGGGATTGGAAAGAATGGACTGATTCCCATAACAAAGAACGATCGTTAGAGTCTCTCGTCACTGTTCAAGCTACAAAAAGTGCAGAGTTAAAGACTTCCGAGTATACAACAAATAAACCTAATATCCTTCGATCACAAGAAAATGATGAGGGGAAACGGTCCAGGTCTAGAAGTAAAATTATACAATCAAAATCCAAAGACAAAAGTTCAAAACTATCCATAGACACAGAACACAGGAAGTCGAGGTCCAAATCTAAAAGTAAAGTTAGAAAATCCATATCCAACGAAAGACGATCGAAAAGATCCAGACGCTTAAAACACAGTAAGTCGAGGTCCAGATCTAAAAGTAAAATTAGAAGATCCAGATCCAAAGATAGAAGTAAAAGTAAATTAAAAAGATCCATTTCTACAGATAGGAATAAATCTAAAATTACTAGGCTCGAAAAAAGGATTGATTTGATAAGATCAAAGTCCAAGTCAAAGAGGCATACTAAATCAAAAACGGTAGAACATCGACAACAAAGTGATATACCTCCCTGTTCGAGCAAAGGTCCAGAAATTTCATCTTGTGAAACAAATTACCCAATAATTGAAAGTATAAAATCAACCGCAGATGGAAACCCTACTGATATTTCTGATGACATTGTCGTTAAATCTACAATTCTGCCTACAACATCGTATGTTCTAGTAGAGTCACAACAAGCAATTGATATCCAAAGACAAAATAAAGAAAAAAATTACTCTAAAGATCAGAAAAAAACAAAGAAAGTAAAAAAGAAATCTAAGCACAAGAAAGAGAAGAAAAATAAATCAAAGAAATCAAAAGACTAGACAGAAAGAGAAAATTCAACAGATGCTTAAAACAGAAATGGAAGGTGGGTTGGATTGTTTGTCATAAATTAAATTTATATGAATTGCACATTCATAGCAATTAAAAAAAAGAGTGAAAACTTGATAACCATTTTAACTCGACGGTTTTCCCTTAAAAATATAAACTTCAAGAAATATTGTACGAACTAATAAACTTATTGAGATGTTCAAAATTTTTTTCGTCAACCTTATTTTAGTAGTTTTTTATGGTGCCTTATTCGTTGACTGAAAAGGCGTCTGAACCATATTATAGGAAACATATAATTTTAGTAAGATTTTTAGCAAGATTTTCATTTTCAAATTTCTACACTCCGTTGAAAGATTTTTTCGAAATTTCCATCCTTTCGAATTTTCCTTTTCAAAAATACAATTTTAGTAGTTAATCGAGACAGCCTAGTTTAATTTTTCTACTGTATATATATACAATAAATTACATAGTCAATTCATTGAGTTCTTAAAATGTTTAATTCTAGGTGAAAAAACTTGTTTAATTTGAAACTGACTTCCAAAGTTCAGTTAATTAGACAAATTAAAAGCATTCACATCTGGGTGGAAGGTTTTTAAAGGGCAAAACAGAGTTAATTTTGATTATAAACCACATCCAAATATAAATATTCAAATATAATATTGTTTTCAGGTTTACTTTTTCGCTTGAATTTAAAGGCAGTAACCTGCTCTGCCATTTATGGTTACACGCGTCAGAAATCAAGTTATAAACAGAAGGAGATTGTCATTCACTTCTAATTGAATAAGTCAGACCGCTTTTGTATGTATCATCTTCAATTTGCAAAATTACAAAGATGAAAGGTCGGCAGTGCTAATAGCAAGTTGTTTCAATTTAAATTCCACCTACAATTGACTATTGCGATTAACGCAGTTATGTTAAAAGTAGGCCATATTACTACGATTTTGTTTTAGTAAAATTATTGTGCAGGTAGAATACTTCCAAACTAGATTTTATACTTGCTCCAAATTCTACACCACAAGACATTTTATTTTTCAAAACACGTAATTATATCAGCCAGAAAATTTTGAATGTAAAATGAAAATGCAGTTTTTAGGCATATCGTACCTATTTAAAATATGACAGATGTAAACCCTCAGAACTAAAGCATCAGCTTTGTTCAATTTCCTCTCATTGCCATTTATTCCAACATTATTCATTTGATTACTCATCGTATTTTTTGTGGTTGAGAGAGATAGTCATCTCTATTACAATCAGTCAGCATCATCTGCTCTGTTGTTAAGCGTCATAGATAGATAGATGATGACAACAAAGAGCCTTTGATACATTAGATACTACAAATCTGCATTAGAGCTCACAATCATAATAAAAATCTTAGATTGTGAAGATGAATCAGTTCGTAAAAAAGTTTGGCTTTTTGTGATGCAGATAATTCTGCAGCAGTAAAAATAGCATGAATGCGGCTGTATTTGATCGGTATCTTGTGATGATTGAATGAATTACCTTTAATTTTGTTCATTATTTAGCTTTTTCCCGTAATGCTATTATTATATTATAGAATCATCTCCAATTTCATGATTTCATTCATCTTTGCACCGGAATTGGATTTAAAATGATAAAATGCAGTTCTTCGGTATTTAATTTTTGAAAAGTCTTACTTATTATCCTTGGATTGCGATATTCGCCTTATTTAAAAAGAAAAAAATAAAAAGCTTCGCGACTGCAGACAAAAATTTATCATGAAAAGACGTCTACAAATTAATTTTATCCGTGGATGAATGTTTAGAAATGCATGCATCTTGCAACTCGTGCAACTATGTAATTCAACATTTTTCATTTCTTTTTTGCCCAAAGGTGCTTCAGTTTCATCCATCTATCAAACTGTAGCACCTGGAAGGAAAAAGGATGAAATAATCGGAAAAGTTCTAGCTATGAGATGCCTTCCACGCTTTCTATCCTCCAGAGATAGGTATTTTATTACTGCAGACTGCAATACCCAAGTCCTAAAGAGAGTGAATTACACAAACGATTGCATAGATGTTTTCACCTGGGACTACTAGGGTGACTGGAGTCCCTTCTCTGCCCAGAGGTAAGTTTTTATAGCTTTCATTATTTATTATCTCATTCTGGATAAATATTACTGTACAGGACAAGCAACAGGCGGTTTTAGTTTGCAATGTAATAAATGCTAGCACGAGAATCTATTTTTTAGTGGTCAAAAAATAAATAAATGAACCCTATCCTAGAGCTGAAACTGAACTAAAAGTACATGATAGAAAGATTCCATTTTACCCACTGAAAACTGAGGAGGATTAGTAAATAGGGATGTATTTATTATTATTATATTTTATCATCCATCAGTATTCAGTTATTACAATACGAAAGGTACCAACAACTAACACAAATGTAAGGTATATGCATGCATTTTGTATTAAAAATCTTACCTGAATAATAATATCATGTCTGGTAAAATGAAAGGTATGGAATAATAGATGATAGGATAGGATGATAATAATATTATTACATACTAAATAAAAAAGTACAACTCTACTCATGGTACGCTTTTTGTATGGAATTCTCTATCATCTAACTATCTATGCAAGTTTAGTTGAGTTGACGATGAAGGTGTTCTATTCTCTGTATATATAGATGTTAAGTTCTGTTCTCGTTTAGTTTTTAACATTGTTGTTAGTGGTTGGAGAGGAATTTGAATGAACACGGTGTAGCAGTATAAGTATTAGTAATTTAGTATTGTTGAATGTAACCAGTAACTGAATTGTAGTAAAGTAACTTAACTCAGTTCCTAAACATTGGAAGACGTCTGTGTTTTCAGTATTTCTCATTTGTCTACTTTAGTCAGCCTGTATAACATGGCTTGTCATTTTCGTATCTTTCACTAATGGCCCAAGTGTATGGTTGCAATCCTTACTGCCTTTTATCGTTTATTTAAAGTACCTGGCTGGTTGATATTATAACGTCCTGTTGGCTTTTAAGAATCTGTCCTGTTCTGCTCCTTAAGGGATTCCAAGCAAGTGTTGAAATTTTAAGTGGGATTTGAGATTGACTCACACGGCTATATACTCAAAGTCAAGGTATCAAATATCACCCCATGAAGATTTTTGTTCCCTTAAGTCTGGAGTTGGATTTATTGGATTTCATTGAAGCATGGGATACCCAATTTGACAGATGTCTAGATTTAGTCAAAATGTGTGAAACCTTTAGTGTATTTGGATTTGGATACATAAAGTCATACAGTTACAAGGGAGACACATTTTTCATCTAAATGGTTGACAGTTTTTCAAATCCCTAGAATAGTATTTTAAAATGGTAGTATCATCTTGGAATTTCGAGTGTAGTGGCTGCGTTGGTTGACTTTTGACATTTTCTCAAGTCATGGAAGTTCTTAAATTGTGGGATACGATAAAAAAGTTTTAAAAATAGAATGAATGTATGGATCATCTTTTTCTGGTATTTTTCTGGTACCAAGTGCAATTTTATATTTAATACCGAAGAGTTCAATGGTGCTGAGAAAGTTGAAAAAGCATACGACTGTTGCTTAAAAGTTTTCGTGTGATTTCCGTTTCGGATTCGAAACCTGTTGCTTCTCTGACTTTTTAAGAGAAAAAAAGCTGAGAAAGGGTGTTAAGTTAGTTGTGTGTGTATTATGGGAAACCGGTTTTTTGTAGGCTTGTCGAGTTGATTTTTCTGTGGGAATTGGAGGATATTTTGGAACCGTTAATTACTAAGGTATAATCATATTTTTTCTAGAATATTTAATGTATGTACTTATGTAGGCATTTGATACATATTTTTCAGTACTTGTACGGTTAGATTATTATCGTATGCTAATTTTTTCTCTTGTGAAATATGTGGTAACAGTTTAAGTTTGGAGTGCATGGCATATTTTGTAATTCATAAAACTGTTTTTAGAAAGGTTAATAATAATAGTTTGGGGTGAAGGTAAAAATCTACATTGGAATACATTCTATTGAGATTTGCAATGATTTTTTCACGTCACAGTTTATGTAGGAAAAAGGTGAAGGGTGATCTCAGGTCAATTTTAATATATTATAGACAATTGACATTACCTAGTGCCAACTATGAACCATATTTTGTCTTGTATCTCTTGCATCCTAGTATGGCCTCAACTCCTAATTTATATGGATAATTTAGCTGACCGTTTGTTGTTTGACTAAATTATATTATACCTTTAGTCAAAAGTGTCAGCATCGTCATATTCATCTGCAGACGTTAGTGTCCGTTTAAGTCAAAAGATGTTTGGTTTATCGGGTATTCATTCCGTATTCGTAACTTGTTTCAAGTTGTATAAATTGTGTTGTGAAGAAGAGAGAAATTTTTTCTTAAATTTAAAGGCAACATACTTGCTACAAGTAAGGATTTATTTATTACGGAAAGGTTAGGACTTTGTTGGCATTATAAAAACTATAAACTATTACTATTTAATTTTGCATTACGACAATTTGATACAAAAGATTTATTTAGCATAAGCTTAGATTCCTTCAGATTATAATATTCAAGCATTTTTGATTGTGGAGAATATGTTTTAACATTTTATTCAGTAGTCAAAAAAAGTTTGATGTAGGTCTCTAGTCTACTATTTTATTACAAAATGCAGTTAGTAATTGTAGTCTTGATTTCTGAGAATAGGAAGCAGGAAAAGGTTCGTTTGCACTTAAGAATGCAAAGAATCTGTTTTATATAGTAAATTAAGGTTCGACAACGCCTTCGTCCGTTTGTAGTAAGACAATTATAATATTATGTTAAATCTAATAGTATGACCGACAAGACAAACCGGCAAAGAAATAATTTTTACTGTTTTGGTATTAGACCAGAGCTATTGAAGTTCATCGATTCATGAAGTCGATTTGATCTTTATTGTCTCTATTGTATCCCATGTGTATTGTTACTATTTATAAATGCAAGACGTTATGCTATTTTTTAAGAATCTTCGTCCAAGTTCGTGTTAGTAGGATTACTATCCTTCGAGAAAACATAATAACATATAGGATTAAACTTTATTGTAATAATTGAGGGTTATTTTTACAGGAAGTTTTCCCTGTATTTTTGTAACTGATATGGGATTTTTTTTGAATTAGCCAACACGCTCGTCGCAGAAAAACATTTGTATCTCAAAATTAAGAAAAATTTCCAACTAAGCATATTGAAATTACAACCCCAAAATTAATTATAAAATGCATCAAGTTTCTGTTTCGAAATCAATTGTCAACTTGGCGTTAAAAATTATATGGTTTGAAAAACTTTTATTCTTAGCATTTTACTTCAAATGTCAAAATATATGTGGCTGTTTCATCCTATTTTGCCTATCGTCATCATATTCAAAGTAGATAATTACCGTTGGCGTGTCATTATGGAATTTAACGGATGCGTAATCCCTAATTCCAACCTAAAGGCACTTTTTCGTTTTAATAGTATTTTAATGGTTTTCAGGGCAATGCTGCAAACTGTATGTATGCCGTAAGCCGTGCAGATACAAAAGGCCAAAAAAAGTCGCAATGAATTTCCCATTTCGTGTGACAAGAACAATAGCCGACGGAGTAACTGTGGTTGTTGTTGCTGACACTTTTTGTACTTTTTTAAGAAAAAAACAGCAAAACTATTACCCATAGCACGCATTCATTTAGACACGGATCTTTAATGCATTCGTATGTGGTTTACTAGTGCAAACAAAGTAATTTGTAAAAAACAATGAAAAAATGTATCGCATAATGTGTTATACGAGTACTTTGTTCAAATTAATTTTGGGCTGTAATCCCGTATTAAGGGATTCGGTTATTGGTCTCTTTGTTTAACTTGCTATTAGTGTAAAATATTGAATTGCCTTGTGTATAAAGCCATTATTAAAGAATTATCTACATTGTTTGAGAATATTTCCGTCACTAATTGGAAATCACGAGTAAGTACACCTGTCTCTTAGTCTGCACTCCAGGGCTTCTGTAGATTTTTCAAAAGAAAATTGCAGATGTTCATGTTCTCATAGTTTATACGATTTTGTATGGCTTTTTGATTGCTTTGTGTTGATGCAAGAATAATATGAAATGAGTGTATGTTCATCACAACACATACACTTTTGTAAATCATCGTCATTAAAGCACAATTGCAAATTATCATAAAGTTTGTAGTATCAGGCAGTTAGGTAGTTTATGGGAATATTTTTATGATGGCTGTGGTTCTGTATCTAGGGACATTGCTGGTACGGACTTACAATTAGTGGGAGGTATGCGATCCGAGATGCAGGCAGATTTACAAATACAGGCTAGGTGTAAAGATTTATTATGAAGCTGTCATTTTGATATTTCTCTGCATGCATCATTGTTAATGTTGAATGGTAAAATCTGTTGATGTCAATATTAAAAGTAATTTTAAGTATATTATAATTATAAGTGTGCGTTGAGAAAAATGACGGTTAAATTTACTAGGTATTAGTATTTTGTATTTTCACAATAAAACCTGCCTACTACTATGGTATGGACACTTGTTAGCTGTGGTATTAGTCTTAATTACACTAAGAAAAAATGTGAGGAATCCTTGTACAAAATATTTTATTGCT
>JAQFZZ010000749.1:0-14662 GCA_034696405.1 Isotoma caerulea
TCTGACTTCAAGTTTTAATGGGAAGTGTCCTAACCTTAGAGGGACGCCGTAGCTAGGGAGTTTTAAGGACATTGGTTATACCCTTTTATAAGATCAATTACCCTAACTAATTGGAGAACTTAAATTAATTGGAGCTAAATATGCAGATTATATGATAATCACAGGAATTTTTTCTTGTACGTATTCCATTAGTTTTAAACAGCTTTTCTATGTATATTTTCAAAGGGAATGCTATTTCTGTTGCGAATTGTAATTTCCACTGACGTCTGTAAATCCTCATATTAATTTAACCATGTTCTAAAATTATGTATTTTTTCAACAATTTTATTGAAGCAATACGGAGATTCTAAAAAATAGAAATATTTTCTATTTCTATTTATACAAAAATTTTTACGAATGAACAGAGGCGTATTTTACCTTTTTGAAAATTTATCCAAAACTCTAATGCCCTAAAAGTTCCCAAAATGCCCAATCACATCAGATTATCTAATTTTTTCAAAATAAATAGAAAAAATTTAAGGCATTTTATTAAAATGCCCTAAATACATATAACAATGATGTAAAAGAAACATTTTTGACCTGTAATTAACTTCTAAACATCATAAACATTTAAGTTAAATCGGAAAAAGTTCAAACTACGATAGTGTTTTGTACAAAAACTGAAAAATGTGGTCAATTTGCCTTCACTTTTCAGCAAAATCAAAGTGCCCAAAATGCCCAAATTCTTTTATGCCGGGAAAATAGGGAAAATTGGGCATGCCCAAAATGCCTTAATGCCCAGGGCATGGGCAGGCACCACATCTCTAATTATCATATTGTCGGTGGTGAAGAATTATATAGGTACAATTTATTTTTTAAATATAAAACTCATTAATTTTAAGAGACAATTGAGTACATGCTTTAAATATTCTACGATTTTTAAAAGGTAGCTTCTGTATAGCTATTTTTAAAAAGCGATAATAACTGCTGTGGTACATAATTATCGAAAAGACCTGCTGATTTGGGGGGTGTAACGTATATATTAGGACGACAATTTTTCCAGGTGTGCTTATATATTCTTGTCGAATAATTTTAAATCAACTCACCTAAGAATATTTACAGATCTACATAATATTGTCATGCAGTGCATGCATGTTAAAAATAATGGACCATTCAAATAAAAACAAGCATAAAACCGACCAAGGCAAAAAAAACATAATCACAATATTTCTTTGACAATGGCATAGTTGCTAACTTAAACGTTTTAAAACTAAGCATCAAGTGGTATACATGTGTGAAATTTGAAACTAATAAAATTAATATTATGAGAATGGTAAATTTCTTTTGAATCTAATGCGTCCACAGTTAAAACATATTTTTAAAAATACGTGATTTATGAATACTTATGGATATAAATTTGTTCCCACGGATGTATAAGTAGTTTAATACAGTCAAAGAGAATTACAGTCTTTCAGAATCAATTTAATTTGTTCAGACTGAGCTTGCAATGAGATTATGAGTTGTAGCTAGCACATAAACGGAGAGTGTAAATAGATTCACAATTAACATCTGTAAGAAACAGGCTGAAATTCGAAGGTCAAGTTGAAAACTGGAAATTCCCTTTAGAGGTGGATCATTCATTAACGACGTTTGCAACTGGGTACAATTTACGTTATTAATAAAAAAAAATCACAGAATAAATAATGGATTCTAAAAATAATCAAATCTTGGCTTATAAACGTGAGGACAGTCAGTTATTATCATTTAAAGTCAGTGATTAAGTATGTCAAATTTTTCAACTTGCTTCTTTAATTTTATATGAAGCCTCCAATATTTGTAAACGTATGCTTAATAAAATTTATATCTAAATCCACGAGGCCAAATCTACCTCAAATTAATTTGATGAAGCGATACATATTTTGCATATCTACAAATTGTCTCAAATTTAATTTGTTAGACGTTCAACTAATTTCGCCAAATATAGAAATGCAATTCAATTGACGGCCACATAAAATAGGATATGCTTGAGTTGGTTGCAAACGTCGTATTTTTGCCAAAAATAATTTTTCAAAAAAAAAACCTTCACCCACTTCGGCAAGTAAGTCATCCAGCTGTTTCTATTTTAATTTACTTAGCTTAAATAAAGATTTTAAAATTTATGAATAAAACGGCATGGCTTTGGTTGATTTATGTTTCTTACAAATGTATGATTTAATTTAATTCACTTCGAATTTATTTGTTGGTTCAGAAATACCAGAATTCATACCTTGTGAAACTTGTGCTTTTTCTTTGTGCAAATGATTCCAGTAATAAATGAATATCTGATTCTGCCATTATATTTTTTCCCACGCCTAACAAGTCCATATTACTCTATTACATTGCAAATGAAGTATTCTCTCAGTAGCTTAGATGTACCTTTCATTGAATGTATTTCTGTACAACTGTCAGATAATTTTTTTAAATAATGTTATTTTCTGGAATATATTTTTCTCTGTTTAAAAATGTGAAACATGTGCATAGAAACTGATATCAATTTTATTATGTTTCATTGCTGGAAAACTTTACAATACTTTGTTCTTTGCTTGTGAAATTAATTACACTATGCCTTTCCACAATAACTGAATTTCATTGCAATAAAAGCGTAATATGCGTTGCATTCATTCAATTATTGCAAATTAAAAAAAATATTTGTATGAAGTGGAGTTGCAAAACATTTATTTTTACTTTTTATTCAATGAAAGGTATTCAACACCAGCCTTCAACCTAGTAAAATATACTTAGTGCAGAAAAGTGTTCGAGTTCCATCTGGGAAATGGGAACGATAGTTTGAGAATTAAAAAATTCGAACATACCTGATAATTAGCATTTGGTGGTGATAGTAAATGCATTCAAAACTGTGTGGAATTTTCACATCCAACTTGTTATGTAGTTAAATAATGTATCAACTTACAGCATTTTTACAGGTGAATTGTAAAAAGTGTAGTTACACGTTTTCTAACTTAAGATCTTTCATTTATTATATTCATAACAAAAAGTATCGCTAAACAAGATCTTAAAGTACCTTAAATCCCACTTAAGTATATATTTAAGATATAATTAGAGTTGTGTGTTTTACGTCCAATTATAATTTTTCTGTCTATTTTTGTAAAGTTATAGAAAAATTAAATAAACAACACTGTAAACTTGGATTTTTTTGCTTGTTCTTTAATAAATAATACTTCTATTTTGTCTCAGAATAATTATGTTTATAATGTAATAAAGTCCAAATAACTTCCTTTGGCATTTATTGGGACACATCGGGCATTAATCAGCAAGGCACGGTAAATGTAGAATCTATTTGTAAATATTCATTAATGTTTTGTTAAAAACAAGAAATAATTAAACATCGCGTAAGATGAAGACGGCAAGTAACTTTATAATTTCCTCTAGAATATTCTTTAATTTTGTATCAAAATCTCACAGTCATTGTTGTAAACAGGTCTCAAATATTACACTGTCGGTCTATTAGGAATCACAGTGGGAAACCATATCGACTCTGGGCTCACAAATCCTTCAAAGCAAAAACGCCTTTAAAAATTTTTCTTGCTTATATGCAAACAATTGCATTTCAAGTAAATTCACTTTCATATACTGTTATTTACATTAATTCAAATTTTTGGATTAAAAATGTCTTTTTTTTCAAAATTTGAACCCCAGAATAGCATTTACAAATAAGGTCGATACAATACCACAGAGTGCATCATAAGTACACGGAAACAGAGGCAGATCTGCATAATACAAAACGAGGGTTCTTTTATGCCCACATAGAATGGCTAATTACTAAACCTCCTAAATCAGTTAAAGACAAAGGATTGGATATGGATATGTCTGACTTATGGAACAAGACAAAGTCGTAATGTTTCAGAAAACGTACTTTTTTAATTAGAAAAATTGCCTTATTCTGTGTAAATATATAAATTTCTTTTCGCTTAAAATGTTTCTTTTTTTACATATTAGCATTCGTGTGCTTTTTCCTTATACCACTTCTGGTTCCATGTTACTTCTGTGGAGAATCTCTCCATGTGTCATGTTTCTTTGCTTTATCCTTCCGCTATTTGTTTTACACTTCATTGTACGTTCTTTGTGAACAGTGCTGCCCATCTTTGGGACATCGACCATATGACAAGTAAGCTTAAATGAAATTTGTGTAAAAAAATTGAGTATAAAATTTGAAATCACAGGCAAATTAATCCAGCAGACAATAAAGCCGTTGCATGGTTTGCCTCTGGAGAATGCTGGCCATCACGTTTTCCATTATGATAGTGAACTATAGTGAGAATTTTTGCAGCACTGAGCTAATTAGACATAGCAAAACTAGAATTGTTAATCTGACAACTACGGTCAGTCTGTAATTAGCAGACATATTTTCCCAAACTATGTTATAAATGCCAGTTTGGGCTTAAATTCCTGTTTAGTTTTTTTAATTTTTTTTTGCATTTCGTACCTTGTGCAAGTAAGAATGAGTGCTATTCCAGCAACCACTTGTAGCTGATTTTTTCACCATTGTTTACGTCACGCTTACAATCTACTTGTTTCAATGATGATCATTCTATATTAATTATTTATCCTTAACATGGACCAGAATACTTCAGCAATAGATTTTTAAAAATTACAGCAATGTTAAAACAAAAGCTATTTTATTGTTTAATGTGAAAAATAAAAATGTGTTCTTTCAGTTGCATTATTTACAACCTATGCTCCGAATCTTTTACAGTCAATTAATTATGGGAACTTTATTCCTTTAAAAATACCATAGTTGGTATATATTTAATTAATAAGATATTTATTTTAATTCAACAAAAATCTTACACTATATAAAGATATTCCATTAAATAGGCAAAGCTTGATTAGCTTCAGAAAAGAAACTATACATCTGTTAAGTTATAAATTTGTACTATTCAGTTGCAGTCTGGACTCGAAGCAAAGAACAAGAACAATTATTAAAAGGGTTAAAGATTTGAAAAAATGGATTTATCCAAGGATAGAAACATAAACTATAAATCCCCCTCAAATAGAATTCCTAATTCAGCAAATAGTGGGCTTCGTTTGAAGAATGAAACATCATTTTACACATTTGAGTTTGAAAAAATAGATCGAGAATGGTGGGGTGAATATATGCTTGTGAATTGGCATTTTCCAATTTACGCCGCATTGATTTACATCCTTGTGGTGTTTGGAGTTCAACGCTTAATGGAAAATCGTAAACCATTTCAACTCAAGCGGGCGTTATTTTTATGGAACGCTGCACTTGGAATTTACTCTATTATCGGGTTTTTAAGAAATGGACCGGAGTGGTTTTCTATTGTTTTAGATGAAGGCTTCCATAAATCTGCCTGTTTCATGTAAGTAGAATTTAAAATAAATTATGGCTTTTTTGCACATGAATGGAAGTATATTTTAAATATTTTTTTTATTTAAAAGGGAACAAACTAGTATCATGACATTTTGGAGCGTTACATTTGTCCTTTCTAAATATGTGGAACTTGGTATGTAGTTCGGTCGTTTCCACTTCTTGTTGTTCCTTTCCCCTCCAGACTAATTTTTTTAAAGTCGGACGGAGGTTGGAATATGGACAGGACAGAATTGATTGTGTTCATCAGTTCATTATGTCCTTAGTCGAACCTCCGTGTGATATTTGCAAAATTAGTTTAGATGGTAGCGTTAATCGTACAACCAAAAATGGTATTTAAATGCATGGGAAATGTTAAACAGATGTAAAAATGTATTTAAATACGACTTAAAACCTTTGGCAGGGGATACACTATTTATCGTTTTAAGGAAAAAACCTTTACAATTTATTCAATGGTAAGTTATATTAATTTGCTATTTTTAGTAAAATAGAAATACTCTGTGCTTTGTTATTGATAGAAATAAATCCAAGATATTGTAACTTTTTAATGAACCTAGACTTAATAAATGTTTCTTTAAACGTTGTAAAAAATGCTTGGAATGATGAGCAATATTACAGCTTTGAATTAAATGAAATGTTGTCAATTTATGAAAATGAGTCATAATACCCGTTTTTTTGTTTCTTTCTAGGTATCACCACATACTTACAATGTTCGTTACGTGGACAACTTTCGGACTGTTTGAACCAGTTCTATTGTTTTTCGGCGCTTTTAATTTTGGGGTATGTATATCAAACTATATGAAGTTTACATGTGTGTTGCGTAATCAAACGATTAATTAATTTATTTTATTTTGATAAATTACAGGTGCACAGGTAATATTTTGCTGAACTTGACATTTTTATTGAATGGAAGTTTGCAATTTTTAAATCTGAATTTGTATCATGCTGTTTTTTTTCGGTGACCATCGTCTTTGTTTGTCCTATCGCACAGTCTGATGTACCCTTACTTTGCATTAAAGGTAATTAATAATTACTAATTATTAGTATAAAATATGGGTATTGTAGATTTAAAAACTGAAAAAATGTTTAGCGGCAAAAATACTAAAGTTTAAAATATTTGTTTGAACTGTATTGAAAATATGTAGGCTTTAGACATCCATATCCCGAGACCCGTGGCAAAATTAATTACAACATTTCAACTGGTTCAGATGATATTGGGTTTTTATGTGAATTCCTACACAGCGTATGAGTATTGTAAGTTTAAATTTAAAATTATATGATATAATTCGAAATTGTAAATAAATTAACCCTAAGAATGTTTGATTTGTAGACTCTGGTAGTCCTTGTGTAAGGTATCCTTCATCTATTCGAATTTTTGTTTTGGTGTATGGCTCGTTTGCAATTTTATTTGCACGACTTTTCTATTCCGTTGTGGCTTCCAAAACCAAACGAAAAATGGACTAAAAATATGCCGAGCAATTTTCCACAAATAAAATTTGGTGAATTTTAAGATTTCTTCCATCATAAAATCATATAATAAAAATGAAATATTTTGAGTTCTCTATCCTGCCTTACCAAATTGACAAACAATATGTATTATTTAAAGATTAAGCACTCTAGTATTACCCAATTGGCCTATGATTTAAACTTTCATGGGGTTGTTAGACTAACTCTACTTTTTAAAAGTTTATTGACTGGACTGCACAGGCCAGCAAAGAGATAGACAAACCCATAGACACAACTACCGTTGGAGATTGAGTAATATATTTTGTAAATTTATTAAATGAAAATAAAATGGCAGCAGCTAATTTATTTAAAATTCAGAAATTAAAAAAATATTACAAATTGCATCTGCTTCAAAGTAAAATTATGAAAGGTTTATTATTTGAAAATTTCACGTTGAATTAAACAAAAAATTGATTTGTAACTTGTGAAATAAAATGAACTAATTCATATTATTCCCTGCCATATGGTTCAAACCTTATACTTTAATTAACTTGATTGTCAAACAAAAGATCATTCGCAGGATTTATTTTCTCTGCTTTCCTTTTAAATGAATGAAAGTTACCACGATATAAAGCAGTATTGCGTCCGCGAGCATCGGCATAATAAGGAGAAAAACTGTCAGCAGGCCAAACCAATTTTGTAAATGCAACATTCATTTCCTCCATGTTATTATTTTTTGCGGATTTCTTCACAGTGAACACGTGGGCTTTTCTTCATTCAATTTCCTGAAGACATTTGATCACCATGTCCATTTGGAATTCGACTGTGCGTACTACACTGTTGTGTTCTGTTAACTAAAATCAAGATATTTGAAAATAATTTTAAGTTTTTATATTTTTTTTAAATGGAATTACAACACATTAATCTTCTCCTAAACTTACTGCATTAGGTCCATACAGAATAAAAAGGTTTGGTAGTTAATTTTCTAAAACACCTAAAAGCAATGATGGTTAATCTTTCTTCCAGCGGGTTAGTACATTTTCACCATTTTTGTCAAATATTTCCATCGGTACAAAAGAATCTCTTACGTGGATTCCTGTGGCCCGGCCAGTACTAACACCTGTGGAACGATAAAAATTATATTGTTAGATTAGGTTTTTATCATATTTGGGATATTAAAATACAACCCATATGTATTTTATTGCAATTTGTTAGAAAATAAATATAAATGTATAATTTTAGCAAATGAATTAAGGTGAAATACATCACACTTTCTCTTTAAAAGTTATTAACATCAGAAAGTGCTAGTTCCTTTGAAACTTACAAATCAAGAGCTACGAGGATTTACAATTTTGTTGCAAGAGCAAGTTGACATTTTACATCGACACACAATCAAACTCTTTGAAAGTTGGAATTAAAAATGACTAATTTGAATCTGCGACTTGGATGTTATCTCAATTTTAATAATCATTTTATTTGAATGAAGCTTTCCAAATTATGTTTCTTAATTGTAATTTATTTACTTGATCATCTCAAACAGCCGTAGGAGTTTGTGCACTAATTTAGTAATGACATTAGTGAAAAGTTTAAATAATTCGATATTTATTGATTTTTGCTTGTCATAAAAGTAATGGTATGATGTTTAGGCATTGCAGGCAGAGTAATTATATTTGTAGTATGAATTTGTTAAAAATTGAAATATTATCACAAATGCTCAAACATTGCAAGTGTCGAAGCCGTAACAAATACTCCAAATAGAATTGTACTTTCATTTCGGAGTAAAATGTTGTCTCCCATGTCGATTTTCAACGATAATCCGAGAAATTAGTGCATCATTTACGACATTTATTTCTACCCACAATTACCTCTTTGAAAAAATATGCCTACGACATTTGTGAATGACACAGCTACAAAATTATAATCTATTTCTAGTTTAAAGACAAACTCCAAAAATAAAATGATTTTATTGTAAACGTTATTGGGGCCTGAAAGACTTTTTTTAAGATGCGTTCAAAACATGATTGATTATTTAATATAGGTTCAAATGCGGGTACATTTTTAAAATTTTAGTTCTGTCCGAGATAACCGTGTTAAGAAATGTCTTTGGCTTATTTGTTGTTGCAGGAGATACATTTACCGTAGGTGTATTTGTCGTAAACTAATTTTGTTGTACACTCATTGACACTCACTCACTCATTCACAGCTCAATACTATCTCATGTTACAAGGGGTTGGGTAAGCTAAGCAATAATATTGACAATTTTTGTCCAAATATAAGCCCTTAAAGGTCGTAAATAAGACGCAAGAAAAACTTTAAAACTGTAAATCATTGCTTTTTGTTGCTTAAAAGCAAATAAATGACCATTGCATATTGCATGCAAGTTTTAAGGGTGCATGTGTACGTTACTGTGTACCGGGAATAGAAAATCATGAAGCTTTATTGTTTCAGACTTTCTGAAAGAATGAGGGGCTCTTATCTGTCCGTCTTGATCCAATTTGCATTGATCTGGTCATCCTTCAAGACAGTACTGTCTCACTTTCTTGAGCAGATGATCTTCTATCTGGGCCTTCCAAATCTTGCTCATATATTGGTCTGTTACAGGAAGTTTAGATACAATATGGCATACGTAAGCTTCCACTTCGGATTCCAATTCGTCCGAATGGTTTACATGAAGAGGACTGCGACTTAACATGTCCGCAGTTATGAGATTCCTTCCAGGAGTCTATTTGATATCATAGGAATATCTCATGAGACGAAGTCTAAATCTTTGTAGACGATGACTGAGATCATCCAAATGCTTAGATGTCCTTATTAGGAGAAGAGGTTTATGATCTGTTTCTATCATAAAGTGACATCCAGTAATAAAATCACGGAAACGCTTACAAGCCCAGGTTATTCCTAGTGTTTCCTTTTCTATTTGTGCAAGCGCTGTTCTGTAGTAGAGAGAGTACGAGATGCGTAGGAGACTATCCTTCACTCACCATCTTTTGGACGCTGCAGTAGGACTGCACCAACTCCGTATGACGAAGCATCGGATGGGACTACGGTATCCTTTTTCAGATCAAACAGGGCTAGCACCAGTTCACTAATAAGGATTTCACGGATCCTATTGAACGCCTTTTGCTGAGTCACCCCCCAAATAAATTTTCCTGACCTGATCTGGGTCATGTCTTATACCGTTTTTATCGATGATGTGTCCAAGAAATTTCACCGATGAAACACCGAATTCACACTTTTCCGCATTGATAGTCACACCAGCTTCTTTAAGTTTTTTTAGCACTTCTCTAAACCTGGTATCATGTTCTTAGACGGTCTTGCCAAAGACTGGGATATCATCCATTTGGTTGATGCAAGTGCAGCCACGAAGAATTTCACTAATTTGCTTCTGGTACACTTCAGGTCCCGAGGATATTCCAAAACGGTAGACGCATAAAACAATATCGTCCAAACGGAGTTAAGAAAGTAGTAAACTTCTTAGAGTCTTTGTGTAGTAGAATTTGATGGAAACGACTGTTCGCATCTACCTTCGTAAATATCTTGGCGTCATGAGCTTGCCCAAGAGTATGTTCGACAGACGACATCATAATACGTTCACGTTCGACGTATACATTAAGATGAGAGAGATCTACACACAAACGAATATCACCTCCATGATTTGTAGCTGTAACGAAAGGAGCACACCAATCCGTAGGTTCATCGATAGGTTCGATAACATCGGCATTGATCATGTCCTGTAGTCTTGCTTTCACTTTCTTCATTATAGAAAGAGGTACCCGGCGCGGTGAGTGAATAGCAAATGGTACTGCATTCTCCTTAAGTTTTATTTTCTAAGGAATGTCAATTTTACCTAATCCTTCAAACAGTTCTGGGTATTCTGAGAGATGAGAAACTGAGGTAACACTATCACAACAATTGAGACGCTTCACTAGTGGAAGGTCTTCACAAGCTGACAATCCTAACAAGTCACGATCAAGTCCATCAACTACTTACACATGTTCACTGATTTCACTTTTAAGGAATCTGAGCCTTGCTTCGAACGATCCGTTTATCTTCCGATTTTCTCCATCCAGTCCTTTGAGATTCCGGTCTGAGAACTTTAAATTTCTTCCAGGTAACAACTGTGAGAAAACGCGATATGATATAACCGCCACATACGCTCCTGGATCTAATTTAAATTCAACTTGACTGTTGTCAACGTAGACCAACTCTGTCCATCTGGCTTGTTGATTACGACCAGCAGAACCAATCCGCATCTCCAGCTGATGTGCAGACCGACTCTAGCTCATCCTCTGGCTCGTATCAACATAACCTATAACACTAAGAGTACGAATGAAAAAGTTTCCATTGTTTGTAGGATTCACCACCGAGTGCACTTCCGATGAGTGAGATGATGAATTAGACTGCTTGGGTTCACTAAGGCAGTGTTTTGCAAAATGGTTCATTTTATGACACTTATTCGACTCCTTACCCCATGCTTTACAGAGTTCCTTCTTAAAATTATGAGATTTACCACTGAACTTACACAATTTCACATTCCCAGATGTGCTCTGTGTCTTCTTTCTTCTGAGGAGTTTGAAATTTCTTCTTTCCTTGAGACTTTTTCTGGTATACTCGGTCCACGGACGGTGAACTTTTGACTTCGCCCCTGAGGTCGAGTTGTTGTCTCTTGACAGCCTCATGCTGAAGAGCCATCTTTATTGCTTTCTCAAACGTCCAACTGCATATTCTCAGCCAGTTGACGGTTACGGACACCCACTACAATTCGGTCTCGAATTAGTTCATCTTTCAACGCCCCGTAATTGCAATGTTCCGATAAAGAGTAAAGTGACGTGATGAATTCATCCACTGCCTCACCTTCTTCTTGTGCCTTTGAATTGAACCTTTACCTTTCGTAGATCAGGTTTCTTTTCACTATGAAGTGGTCTTCAAACTTCTTCATAACTGTGTCATGTTTCTTGACTTCGACATCGGACAAGCCAAAAGACAGCAAAATATCATCTGCTGTGTCACCCATGAAATACATCAGTGTATTTACTTGTTCCTCTTCTGTCTTCTGAGTGAGACCGGAAGCCATCCGAAATCGTTGGAATCTTCTTTGCCACTTGGGTCACTCACTGGGTGATGAGAACGAGAATGGCTATGGTCTGGCAATTGCAGGCAATTGGTAACTACTTGGAGCTGTAGGCGCCATCTCTGGAGGTACACTTTCACTAACGTTCAACGTGAACGAGAGAATATCAGTTCACTGACTGACTTTGTGACTTTTTTCAGTGTCAAGACGTGTCGAAAAACTCTTTCCGACGTGAGTTCCCACTGTTCAAAGGTCACTTGAACTTTGACACCAGCCGCTGCAACTATGGATGCCGAGCGGTATGCATCCACTAACTCAACAATTAGATATGAGAATAAAAAGTGGAAGAGAGCAAGAGAGATACGTCTGTACTGCTTTTTGTATGTATTATTACTTAGCTCTATGAGTAATATGAGATTACACCACATATTCCAAGGAGGAAAAATTTAGTTTCAAATCGGAAAATTTTCAGCAATATAAGCATAAAAACAAATATTTTTTTCGAAAATTCCTAAAATAACATAGAATTGGCAATAAAATAATAATACGGAGAAAGTATAGATGATAAGAGTTTAGGTTATGTCGTATTTAACCTTTTTTGTGATAATTTAAACACTGCACACCATATGAGTAGGTGTAAAATTTTGAGATGGGGATTTGGGGCTTGTTTTTCAAAGGTGAGGGTATTAATTTTAAAATGTGTTGACCAACAAGGGTGGGGCTATATGGTATCAGGTCAAGTTGGCTACAAGTTAATTTGGCAACATAAGAAGTTCTCCAGTTTTGCCAAATTTCGGTATCTGAAAGTTAATTTGGCAACACGACGATCGGAGATTTGGCAACAACTATATTTTGAAACTTTAATTTTAGCAACAGAAAAAAAGTACAAGTAAAGGATTTTGTGCATCAGTCATTAAAAATGAGTCATAAAAATGACTCATTTTTATTATTGTTTATATAAAAAAACAATAGTCCGCTGGAAATTCCAGAAGGTTATCTGGCGTAGCGCTAACGCTGATTTAATGAGGTCACCATGGAGATGACCCGATAGCCTTTACAGCGTAAGTTTAAACGCGCCAGCGGACTATTATTTTGATATAGACAATAGTCAAGGTATTTATTATGTCAATAATCCGACTTAATAACCGCTCCGGTAAAAATTAGAATCCTGCGGTAATCATTCGAGTCGTACTGTAGAAACTGCCGATTGTTTCCTAGCGTTTGTGTGTAATATTGAGGAATGTGTAAATCAGCAATGGATTTGGGATCTTTAAACATTTGACTGTTTTATCTACATCTATTTATTATCCTTTTAGCTTCGTCATTGTATTGTAATTTAGTCTCACTTATGCATCAGATCTAAATTCATGCATAATTACTAATTATGACTTCTTGTTCCAGTTTTTATTTATGTAAAATTGGCAACAGAGGTCATTCTAAAACTGTAAAATTGGCAACAAAAAAAACAATTTGAAAATCCGTTGCCAAATCTCCGAACTTGGTGTTGACAAATTATCTTGCAGCCAACTTGACCCAGAATCGGGCTATATTATGGGTGGCTTCTAATTCGTTGGAGTTTCTAATCCTGGAAATACCTTACTTCGGAATTTAGATGTTTAGATGAAGATTTAAATGTTACTTTAATATTGCACTTTTAATGAAAATAATCATGAAAAGCCATCTTTTTTACCTGAGAATATCATTGCAAAATCAAGAAAATTACAGTATTTCTACCATTGCAGTTATTTTATAATACAATTGTTTTAAACTGAAGTCGTTAACAGTGGTATATAAAGTGGTAAACTTTATTTCACTATTGTAAGGTGACTTACCTAAGAACAATTTCCGCACTGATGGTTTATTGTAGTGGACGATTTTAAGAGCAATGAAGGGTCATTCAAATCAACACGTGCATAAAACTAAAAAAGAAAAATGAAATATTAGAGGTTTATTTTTTTAAACTTTGCAATTTGCAATGTAAAAATTTTGATATTTTATTACCAATCGTTGATTTTAAAATATAATTGCGATAATAACAAGTTAAAAAAATATGCTTATGTATACATAGAATCAATTGAGTTTCTGACTGTTCATGTAGAGTTCTAGATTTTAGATAGCCTGTAAAAAGCATGCTTTGTTAGAAGTTTCTATGATAAATATTTTAATCAGGTAAAATTATTGTGTAGAAAATAACGCGTATTTTATGAATGGTTTGGACAGTTTCGTTTGTTCCCACACGGGTTTAACTACATATATTTAATGCCAACATAGTAATGGGGAGCAATGCTGATGGTAGAAACATAAACGAAATACAAATATTTGTAGTCAGCAAAGCAAAGTTAAGATATAAAAGTTCTCTACTAAACTATAGTAAATTCAGTGTTTTTTTAAAACTCAATCACAGTTTAGCAGCACATTTGTAGAATTCATAAATTAAATTTCTGACTAATGTCTTCATTTTAATTTTGGTTTTATTAAATGCTATCCACATTAATTTATTTGTGCACTTTATTTATGAAACAATCCCTAGGTAGGAAAAACGGGAGAGGAATTCTCACACTCCATTCCTCTTATGTTCTTTACATAAATTCAACCCACAGAAAGAAATTTTGCAAATTTATCAATTACTGCAATTGTCTAGCCAGAATAATTTTCAAAATGGCTCACTTACAATACAGTACTTTTTTGGTTTTACAATATTGTGACACTCAAATCCACCGCCTGCATGTCATGAGAGTGACATGCAATCCCACAAGCGAGCGTGCATTGCACAATCC
>JAQFZZ010000750.1:0-14659 GCA_034696405.1 Isotoma caerulea
TAAGAATGCACGGATGGTGAAATGCGTAAAGGATCAAGAAACCCTGTGAAGTCAGAAGTCTCAAAAGAACCAACATTCTTTAAGGAAAGTAGTTTAAGAAATAGGAAGGGTGTCATTCATTCATTGTATAGAAACATTGCAGCATGATAAAGAAAAAAACTATAAGAATATTGACGAAGGGCGTACACACGAAATGCATAGCATTAACATTCATTTCTTCGACGCCGGGATCGTTTATTAAGTCCTATCCGCTGGCTTATCTCCCCGATATAACTTTTTAAAGCTTTAAAATATAATCCATGATGAAGGGCACGGAACATGGGAACATAATGAAAGAGTAGGGCCAGGAAACACGGCAATGAATTACCAAGATAGCGGCAAAATGATCTTTATTCGTCACTTGTAAGTTGGTAGCTGACACGAGATCAAATTTAGCGTAATCTTTGTGTGATGGAAATCACCGCCGTCCATGTAATAATCTGCAATATGCCTTAATAATAACCTGTGTTTGATGTTTTCTACAACTATTAACTACAACAGCTATTACACACTCCCAAGAAGTATACACATTACGATTTTAAGGCAGATATTACCTATATATTCGTGTGATGTGATATAATACATGAAGGGGCAGGAAAAAAACACTATCGGATCGGACAGGGTGCCGGCGGACTTCTCTTGGACTGGCAATCAGAAGTAATTCTTTTCACCTGACTTTCCAAAAAGAGCAAGAGGGGAAGGGAAGTAGAACATGCAACCGGCCATGCAAGAGAAAGATTCATATCAACATTTGCCATCACATTACCCCATACAACTTGCCTAGAAGGAACCATTCAATTAAGTCATTTTCGTGTTTCTCTACCTTTGACTCAATTAAGACACGCCTAATGAGAATTCGCAGGTTGCAGTCAAAGGCCCTTCTTTTTCTTATTACAACATCGTCTATCGTCAACTACTCTACTGATTGTACTCCCATGCAAATGCTCAACTAAACCTACAGAGTAGTGTTATTATTATTAGTCCACCAACGAACAACCACCATCCTCAAGGCTTCCGAACAGAGCTCTGCTTTTGATACAATGATGATAATCCTCTAGCTATATTCCTTCCTTTTGGTCCACTCATTTTTGGCAGAATTGTTTACAATATCTCAACATGCAAGGTTTTCTCCATCAACCATCCATAATATCAACAGAAAACAGAACATGCACAACTTTCTCCTTCATATGCTTTCTATTTCTCTACGCGTGTTGTATAGATACAACAACTAGAAAGTAGAATACAAAAACATGGAAAGAGAGTCACACCGATGATTTATAATACATTTTGCTCCCAGCATTTTACTACATGATATGATCATCTACGTATGAGTTCTGGTCTGGCTCGGTGCCTGTTTTTCCTCCCACTTTCACTTTGGAAAACACTATATAATACAATCCAAGTCCACTGAATGACTAGACGAACTAACTACCCGTAGTAGTCAATCTTAGTGAAAAACTGTAACTACAACTTCTGTCTATAATCTCATCAGAAGCCAAGCATGCCTTCATCAGAACTTTCTCACCTAAATATAGATATCTATTATGGAAAGAAACGAACCGTTTGTGCAGAACTGGAACTCAATTGACATATTAGATGTCCAACTCTATAAATCCTTCGTAATTAAAGTCACTTTCCACATCTTTTCTCCTACAGGGTTAAATCAGATTTAATCTGGGTGAGATACCTTAAGTAGATAGAAAGTTTTCACAACCGAGAAGGAAACTTAATCATTCAAATTGTTCCACCCCATCCATATACCTTTCTCCATAGTCAAACTCATCCTTCTCTCTTCTCGAAACTATTCGGAAAGTTTAACTAGAAACTCCATCACGTTAGTGAACAATCTCACAAGTCTCAAGATAATTTTCATCAATATGCATAATACATTATATTTCTATTCTTTCTATCTGTCTCAACAGCTAGCTATAATCCAAATCCAGAGCAGAAGCCCTGAGACAGAGGAAGTATTATAAGGTGTCTAAAGATAAAATCCGTGCAAGGTGCACCAATGCAGTTGCACATAATAATATTACAAGAACTGTAACAAAATTTAAGTAAAACGTGAATCTCTCGTATAAGTAGTCCCTCTTCTATGTAATAATAAATACAATACAAGCTCAACTTAAGTGGCTGTGCATACGATGAAATTAATTTTTCCAACTTATTTCCATAAATTTGCCCCTGAAGTAAAAATTGAATTTGTAACGTCATGGGGTGCATATCTTATTAAGAACGGTTCGTCTTATTAAACCCTTTTGTTTTGTCTTCCCCCAGTATTTTTTCAAGCAGAAAAGAATGCGTTTGACTTCCAGCACTTTTACAATCTCTGATCTTTACGCAGATGTGGCAAACTTATATATTGTAGACATTGTAGACGGATGCAGCAGTTTAAACTACTCTCAGATCGTACCACCTACTTGTATTTATTCGGAAAATATTAATAACTAACATCAAGTGTTGCAATCTCGACTCCTCCTGAATATTACAGATATTACAAAAACACTCACTCACACTACCTATATTGATCCAACCAGGCAGGCAGGCACCAACCAACCGGTGGTACTGGTAGTAAGCAGACAAGACCCCGGATGCCTTTTTCATACTTATCAAGTCAGTCTTTCACTCACTTCATAATATTATAACAAAACTATGAACCTTTTTACCCACATCAAATTTAAACGACTATCCTAAAACACCATGCAGTCACTTTCACCTAAGTAAAATTCTTCTAGCAAAATCTCATACCTAATTGAAGCGTTTCCAACTCACTTTAATTCGGATTTTTGTTTCGTTTACATTCAAGTTAATGAGTAAACAAAAAGTACTCCTTGATAAATGAACCTTACTTCCTTTAATAATGATCATCAATACAGAGAGAGAGAGAGATCAAAACAACACGATCTTCCTTCCTCTTCCTTAATAAAGTCGATGATTGGTCAAACAAGAAAATTGCTCACCCGGGTGTACTTTCCTCTCTTCGTGTATTGTATCACAAGAAAGAACCCTTCAGAGAAGAATAACTTATTTATGCATCCTTACAACGTACTTTTATTATTACCAATCTAACCTAACAGTGAAAGAAACCAATAAGTCCGTGAAAATGAAAACACAATAAAGAAGTGAGGTAAGTACCAACTAAGGACAAACAAACTTCTTACGAGTATTGAGGACACTCAAAAGGAAGGAAGGAAACACACGTAGAATATAACTGAGCAGGACTGAGTGAGTGAGTAATTGGAGGTAGACGAGATTTCATTTACCTGGTGCTTTCTCTACCTGACTCATCCTCTTTGTAGTAAATAGTGTATAGTGTAGGTACTTTAACTTTGGTAGTAGTATGGAAGATACATAACATAAATGATAATAATAATATCAGAGAGGAATAAAATCACATGGAGACACAGTCTGGCTGGACTAGGGTAGAGCTTGAGGCAGGAAATCATATGCTTGTTTTCGATTCTGTTTAGAAGAGAGAATGAGCACATCCAGCAGTAGTTGGTTTTCATGAGGAATGAATTTGTTAGTATTACATAACCTAATAATAATAATATAGAATCTTATGCTTTCTCTATTGCTCTTTCTAACTAGTAACTACGTATTCGACCAAGTTAATAAGAAAGATAAGAAGAAACTTTCACTTTATCTCTTCTCTTTCTACCTTAAACCTTCCTATCTCTCTGCATTCAGATAACTTCTAAATACAGAATTCTCTTGACTTAAAAGAATAGAAGAAGTTCATAATCATCTTTTCATCCCTCTCTCTTCCTTACGTACAGAAAAGTAAGTCAGTAAAATTCTTAAATGGGTAATAAAAATGATTGGTGTGTGCATATCTTGATAGATACAATAAACGGTGAACTTCATAACCCACCACAATTCATGATACAATCGATTCTAGTCAGACATTTCAGACGAAGTGAGTTCACTTTGTCTATTTATCTAATTCTTAGAAGTTCCAACTTCTTAATATGTTTAAACTTCTCTTTCTCTCCGAGTATGTTCGTTCTACTTTGGGTACAAGTTTATTGCTATACAGAGAATGATTTTGTATCTATAGTTTTAAAAGAAGAACAATAAAGACATACTGTAAGGGGTATGAGAAATCAATTGTTGTTTTTTGACAATTCACAATGCATTATAATATGTAACTTGGCTTGGTCCCAACCCAACAGCAGAACGAGTAACAGTAAGGTAAGTATTATTCAATTCTATTTGATTTCGAGTTGAACAAAGAGAATAATAAAAATCGATAAAATCAAATGACAGCTTTAACTTTGGGTATATGTAATCGGAAATGTGCATCTGATAATAATGTTACCCTTTTTATGAGAACAAACAAGGAGGAAAAACTTCAACCAGCCCAAACTTTATCTATTCCAATTCCAAAACAGTCCAAGTCGAAGTAAGCACACTATTATTATTATTATATTCTTCGAACACGTACATAACATTGACAACGTACAAGTAATAAGAACTAAAGGTACTCGATTTTCCATTCTTGGGTCGGCAACGTATGGAACTTTGCTTCAAATGCAGGACTAGGGGAAAGTTTGGACTTCGGCAAAGAAAGAAACACAAATGACCACAAGGACTGACATAAACGTCGGAAAAAATAAGTTTTGGTAGAACAGAGAAGATGATTGGATACAGATAGAGATAGGGGACAAGATCAAAGTTATGTGTACTGAAAGCTTTGAATCGCTTGATCAACGAAGCATCACATTAAACTGAAAGCGTCAATCCTTTTCCAACCAATGCCGCTGTACTTATCTGATGGCACCTTATCTTTGATTTTAGATCAACGAGAAACTCTCAAAGATTTCATCATTCAACTCTTTTTTACACTCCATACACAATATAAATCCTACTTTTTGTAAATCCGGAACCTTTTTTCCTACCAGCATCTTCAATTTGGGTACTTTGCAGCTGGAATATAGAATAATAAAAGTACCTTTGAAACGGAATGTTCACAAAACACATAAGCCAGAGGTACTTAAGCTACGAAGTCTAAAATAAGGAGGGATGAATCATGCACTCTTATCATATGTCATTTTCGATCACTAAGATTTTGATGAATTAGATTAAATACAATACAGATAAAAGATTAGGTGGGTATAAGTATTACATACAGAATTTTAAAAATGTAAAACATTTTCTTTAAAGATTTTTTAACCCTTCTTAAAAATCAAACAAGTAAAGAACTTGAATCTTGACCAGATGACATTTTTCTATCTAAAAGACATTCCACTTGAAACCACTCGAATCAAGTTTTGTTACAACACTGAATGGGAATGTAACCGGCCGACTGCTCTAGAATTTAGAAGAAGATTAAAAGCCTCTTGGCCATCTTGACAAAATGTTGATGATGATCTATTTCCTTGTTATTTCACCGAGAACTGACATCCTGTTTTTGTTCAGGACACTCGATGGCCTGAGACTTTCAAAAATAACATAATTTAAAGGAAGTCTCACATCGAACCGCAACATAAAAGGAAATTCTAGCACGACTGACGATGATGAATTATTACATCGGATGTCTGTATGCATTTTTTCCCAAATTTAAATCTTATTATCATAAAGGTCTCAAATTATCATAAAGTATTACTTAATATCATCAAGGACGATTTTGATTTTGAAAATCTAGACATTTACCCACCCACCTCTCTGTACCTGTGTCTGTCACCACTTTATTTCATTCATCACCAGCCCTCGATTCGGGTTGGAAGTTCTACTTTAGAAAACTAGATTACTTTTTTGAAGCCATCAAGGGAAGTGAGAACAGAAAGTGAAAGAAAGTCGAACGTTCCATGCAGCAAAATCTGTACAAGTGACAGACTGAGAGTAGAGCATATTTATAGCCACGATTCTCCAAAGAGTGATGTATCGCTTTAAGCTACTATCTTTAACAACTCTTGGGATATAAATTGAAGGCGGAAAGAGGAAGAAGGACACAAATGTATCTTGTCTTGAATCTATCCCTAATATCTCGAAACAATGATAGAGGGACAAAAGAGACGACGGGATGGATATTGAATAATAATGCCTAATAATAATGATATCTTCTTCACCATAATCAGAAAGGAAAGAGAGATAGAGAAAGAGAAAGCGAGAGAGAGAGAAACCTCAAAAGAGAGAAGTGGCAGTGATAGTTGTGGGGGCAAGAAATCTATCTGTACTTCTGTACAAAAGGTGAAATACATTATATAACAAATCCAAAATGCCATACTTGACGAAGGATCTGACGGGACAATGGGAGTTCAAATAGTTGAACATGGAATGAAACTACAAGCTGTATAATATAGTTATCTTCTTGTCTACTCTGTTGTGGCTTACTATCAATCGTAAATTGTACGGTTATAGGCTCCATTTCGCCTTCCTCATAATAATTCCAGAGAAAGGAGCTTCAATTTTGGATGAGAAGAAAGTGAAAGAAAAAGACATTATTGGGATATGAGAGAGGAAACAATGTCGAAATAAGGAAGATGAGACAAAACGTCCAACTGATACGGCGAATAGTACATTTAAGATTTTATAGTGTTTATGTTGATACTATACTGGGTGGAAGGTAACAACACAAGAAGACAATGGGATGAGAGGGGTTTGTGGAAACAGAGAAAAGATAAGTTCACTTGAGAGAGTCCATGCAGGAAAACGAGAAATCCGTCAATAGAATATCAATTTTTGCAATTTTTACTCCCCCCTTAAATCTCCAGAGTTTATCCCGTTATTTCTCATTTCTCTTTCACCGCACGTCCAGCACAACTAGAATAGTTTTTGCAACTTTCCCAACCCAACCTAAACTCCTAGAAACTGTTTTTGTGGTGTATGAAAACTCGGAAGGAAAATTATTCCCTTTCCTCTGCCTATGCACTTTGAACCAATACAATAATATATATAGAGGTAGAAGACCCACAGACACCCTCGAACACCATCCATTTAGTAGATTCAACACCCTTGTCCTATTGCTCTTGCATCCGTCTATTAAACATCCGTACTTCTCTATTTTTTGATGTACTTCTCAAAACTCTCTTTTCCTTTCCTTTACGATAATAATAGTGTCTATTTGAGGTCGTCTTTCAGTTCCATACTTTTATCACTTCTTCTCCAAATATGAACAGCAGCAAACACATCAAATTCATTGTTATATTCAAAACGACTTTCTACATCCGAACGAGTAACTGCTTACCAAAAATGTGTGTCTCACTATTCTATTCTAACAACTATCAACTATGGTACATTTACTCGGTTGGGGATACTCCGACAGAATATTGATAACCATGACTGGACTGGACTGACCCATCCACCAGTTTAAAAAAAGTTTCGGAAAAAATCATCTCCAATCTTATTACTTAATTTAAACGATAATTCTCAGCTTCAGCTTTTTTATGCTTTTTATTTTAAAAAATAATTTAAATGAATTTGGTGCTGTCATTTAATAAAATTTAATTTAATTCCATGTAAGATGTAACATGTAAATAAGATGCGTGTGCGTGTGTCCTATAATCAGCAAGAAAATAGAGATATCTGTCAATGCAATATGATTATATATCTAGAGCAGCCACAGTTGTTCTATTATATATTAAAAACTGACAGAGACATTTTATACACTTCTAAAATCTCTTCTATCAACATAAGGAGAGAAAATAAGAAGATGCATTTATTTTATTGCTACTGTGTTCCTTTAGTTTAATGGTTGAGACACCACGGTGGAATTTCAACTTAAGAGGATAAGGGGACACATTAAAGAAAGATAAGAGCTAGGGAAACACCATAAGATAATTGAACCACTCTGAATGTTCAGTACTAAAGTAAAGTAAGTAGGTTTACTTTCCTGAGCAGAGAGGCAAAGGCAGACTATCCAACCAAGGGGATAAGTTATCCTCTGGATAAGATGAAATTCATCTCTATATATATATACACAAAGCAGAATGCACACACAACCAAACGTCCTTAACTTACATTTATAAAACTGATAAGACTACGAAAATTATAACGATTACTGCTAGACTAAACCAACGAACCAACAGCAGAAAACTAGACAGAGTTGAGTTACTTCCTATTTTCTATGTGTGGAAGTTAACATTTGAAATAAATCCTATTCATCACCAATCACTATCATTTATCTAAAATCCATTCCTTCATCATCCATCTTATCTCACAACCAGATGCTGGCAAACTTTCTACTTATCATATGAGAATGTATTACCAAAGAACGCCTCAACTATATTAATAGTTTACCTATCCAGATGCATTTTACCATTAGTAAGAATAATATAAAACGACCCAAAACTGTGCCACGTAGTCCTTTACTCTAGGAAAATTTAACGATTCATCAGAAACCTACAAAAATGGATCTCATCGTTCTTAAAATATTTTTAAGGAAACTTCTTGTACACAAAGTTTTTTAAGAATTCACAAGTATTTTCACTCGTCTACATCAAACACAAAATATTTTTTAAAAGATTCCTTTTTCTAATGTTGTTTTAACGCTTGTAACGTTTCTGATCCCATTCATTTCAAATTCAAGTGGATATATAAGAGGAACAACATAAGTTATTCGTGTAGTCCCCGTATTTGCTTGTTTATGTTACGCAAACCTTTGTTGATAGTTTTCGAGTACCTAGTTTTAGCAGCAAAAAGATATATTTAATATGGAATAAACTGGTGTTCAGTCACTGTCATTCGAAAAAATATTTTTATGCACCAACATGGTCATTATAATTGGAGTTGGACTACGAACTATGAACAACCATTTACTGACTGCAACTACTGCTTGAATACTTAAGACTTTTCCTAAATTAGTTGTGAGCAAATTCATATTAAATTCAGACTTAAATGCTTCTCCTGTTCAATAATACAAAGTTTAATTTGAAATTCAGACTAAATTGCTCATACTGTAAAAAGTATTGCTAATCTTAAGTAAATGTAAAATGCAATTTAAAAAGGTAACAGAATTCATAAGGTCCATGAACTGTATAATCTCAAGTTGTTGTCAATCTTCCACTTTTGTTCTACCGTATCATCCTACCAAATCTGACAAAGCTAAGTGACAGAAAGAAAGACAGGAAACTATAAAGACAATAAATGGTCGAATAATGATACAATTGACATCACGAAGACATACCTAATATTTTCATCATATCCCACAGGATATTGAGAGGTTGTACAACCTCTTTAATTCCGGAACTTACCTATTGTGAAATTCTAAATCACTCTGGGATAATTCAACAGAACTAACTTTGCAAAATTTAAACATTTATTTTTCATCAACCCGTCCTTACAGTCCTACCCAGCTGAAATGTATCTATTACTTCTTGCCTTTGTGGCAGGGCAATTGTAATAGTTTCAGCCTAAAGCTGAATATTTTAAAATGTGTAATTCAATACTGAGAATAGTACAGGTTGAAATGCATTTTTAATGCATGACTACATTTGTCTGAACGAGATGCAATTTAGACCTGTTTCAATCCCACGGATTATTAAGACCATTTTCCCAGATTGATGCTTCCATACTAACTATGTATATAAGGATTTGAATATAATATCCAGCTATGAGACTGCCACAGATTTGATAGCAGACATGGTGTTATTATAATAGCTTGTTAGTTATGCCAGAGGTTTCTCATTCGATTCCCACTTGAACGTGTGAATTGTGAAATAAAGTGAAGAGGCGAGTTCACTGTTTGAAACATTAATTCCAGTCCAGTCGCTCCTTCCGTCTAATTGTTATTCATCTCACATTGGCATTTACCTATGACTTTGCATACTATATGCCTAAAGAATTAATCTCTTTTAATCCATTTTCTAGCTATTATTCTAATTTTGCAGCTACCTCCTTCCTCTTTCTATTCCATGAATGTACGCTGGCAGTTCCTCCCTCACAGTCTTTTCCCTGATCCTTAATCCGCAACTCTCATTATGTGCCACAAAATCGTGTTTCCAAGCAAAATTTCTCCCCATTCCCTCACACATCGCAAGAAATATATAGAGGAAGAATTAAACGATTATACAAACATAGCCTTTAAGTCTATAGCAAATAAAATATAAAAGACATACATGTGTGTATCTATCTTGAGCTAACTAATTATTTCCAAACGATTGCTTGTAGAAAAATACTTTGTTGGTTAACTTTCAGAAGTCTCACTATATACAACCACAAGCTCTAGCAATTAAGAGCTAATTTGCTCAAGTACCTGGTCTGGCCATTTTACGGGTGTTAAATACTCCACAGCACAAAACCAAACGATGAAGTCGAGACAGAAAGTGCAGGACAAGTTAAGTGTCTGCCTATCGCCTATTTGCTCAATTGCTGGAGAACTAACTTAAAGAGTAACAAATCTTTACACCTCTATTTCATTTACAAACACAACACTAGCTGAGGTTCCCTAAGCAAACTTATCTTTAACATCTTTACCGTTTATGTTTTCCTATCTGTTGATTTTATTCTTTTGCATCATTTCGTGATGCATGCATTAATTCTAAAGAAACGCAAAACTAAACATTGATTCGATATTGCATGAAACGATTATAATGATGAAAAGCCCTTTCAAACAAAAAAAGATAAACTTTCAAAAATAGATTTCGTTCAGAAGAGAAAAAAACTGCTCTTTTCCTTGCAACTAAATGTTTTTACTCTGCATTATTTTGCGACCGCTAATTTTACCGAATTTCGCCTTATGAAGCGCATACAAGATTCTATATTATGAAATGTGAGAAATCTCCGCAAAATAACGATGGTGAGCTATAAGCGTGAGCTGTCATGCAGGGTGAGTGACTCGTTGGACCACTTGGACTGGACTTGATTTGTTTTAAGACACACGAGTGAAGAAATACATTGCATCTTAGCTTGCATCCTACCTACCAGTTACGTTAACATGGAATACTTACTTTATAATCCCAACTGTAGGAAACAGGATTAAAAAATATATGATAGAAAAGGTAGAATTTTTTTCCTATCAAGATTCTTACCTGGTTTAACAATATAATAGAGTAGAGAATACTCTTTTACTCACTCGCTTGTCTATAGACCTGTAACTTGTTAAAAAGAGTACTTGCTGATTACAATGAAAGTGGGTGGACAAGATGGAATAGCCGTGGGGCTTTTTCATAATATTTCGTTTGTTAAAGGAATACATAGAAACCACCATTCTTCTAAATCTTGTTCTTCTTGTCGAAGTCAAGTCAAGTCTTAAGATTTTATTTTTCTTCTTCTGACTGTCGCATTCGCATTCATTCGTATTCCTACTCTGTAAAATGCAACTATGATGTGTAATATAATGTAGTGCATAGGGATTTTCATTCCAAATAGATAAAAAAGTATGCTGGCAATGCTGGTATTCTTCTTTGTACTAATACAAGTACAAGTTTTATATTATAGTTCATCCCTTACCATATTATAACTTCTTCGATCACATCATATACACATATACAACTCTTCCACCCCCATCCAAGTTAGTCTCAGACAAATAATGCAGTCAACGACCTAACAAATACATGTAAATCAGAGTACACAGGTCACGGGAAGGAAATGCATATGCTAAGAAAGTAAAGAGACCGAACTTCTTTCTACCTCATCGTTGTCCTTTGGAATACATACAAATGCATGGATTAGCATTCACTCTGACCTCCTTCTTATCTTGCTAACATGCTATCAATGCTAATACTATTATGCATCTTACTCGCACAGCTAACCGTTCTTGCATTACAATAATATTTTATGCTGCAAGTCACTTAACTAGTGGGGCCTGTCGTCAACTCAGTTATTGTTTTTTTCTCTGCACGAGAATAAATTCAATTCAAATCATTCGTTTGTTTAAGGTACGGACCTACTTATTAGGTAGAGAAGGGAATATTATATGATGATGACAACTATGAAAACTCCACTCCTGGCATAATATAAAAAGACAGTCTACAAAACACTTCTAAACTGAACTCCATGGAAAATAATAAAGTCATGACTGAGAAAACTTCATTTGGTTTAATGAGGACTAATAACACTCTCCTAACTTCGACTTAAAACTTCAAACTAGCTACTAATAGAAGTAAAATTTACATGTCTATCATATCATTCATACACCTTTAGCTGCGTAAGGTCAGTGGAATAAAAGGTAAGTAAGTAGTAATTATAATGTAATAATGACACGATATATCCAATCCACTGCAAACTTTATAACTCTGTTGTATTAAATCCGTAGCTTTTATGCCTTGAATAAATTTCATCATTCATCACCATGTATCGGTGGTGGTGATACTTACTTTCCGTACGTATGATGAGAATATGAACTGTTGCTACTACTATATTATATTATTAAGTTTAGCCTTAGTCCAACTTTATTACTTTTCCATGCTTTAATACTTTACTGCTTAAGTACTTTCCTTTCATCAGTGAAGTGGTTATAACAGACAGATACAACTGCAAAATTTATCAAGTAATTATTACAACGCTTGCAGTAAAGAATATTATTTGCATGTAAGGAATAAACAAACGTATTGTTTGATGTCCAAGTTGAAAAGCGTTATGAAACCATTTGAAAGAGGTATGGATGGAAGGCTAAATTATCAAAATAGTATAATAATAATAATAACCCTCCTTGCAGCAGTTGCAGTCAGCCTCTCCTTTCTACTTCTACCTATTATTATTCACCACTCACGACAGTGCAAAAAGGCAAGCAACGAATGACCTATTTAAATATGCAATCGGGCATAACATCTGCATTTAAATAAATCCTATTTCAATGCATACACACAATTGACATTCCTTCTAATCCTGATAAGGAATTCACACAAACATTCTAGTAATACTGCAGTACCAGGGCTGAACATTTATTAAACGTCTGTTTTACTCCGTTACAATTAGCAGTATGACATTGTACCCCTCCCGCCGCCGTCACAAGTTACAAATCTTAATTTGCAAATAATTGTTTTGTTTCTGTTTTGTCCATGCTTTCCTATGTACAGTATAATTTAACTATGCACATTCCAACATGAAAACAGTCTGGTCATGAAAATGAACAGAAGTTTCTGTAACTGAAATTTAATAGGAATGTAACCACTAATAATATGATTGCGTTTTGGTGTCCTTTACATTTCAGTTGACAGTAGGGCAGCTTTTCCGTTCAGTTTGCGAGGCGCAACACATGACACTTTAATAATTACTTACTTCCAACTGTAAATCTCATTTCTCAAATTATTTCTCATTCTGTCTGTGTTCTATCTCATTGCATTTATTTATTTTATCGTATTGGAGTAAAAAGGAGAAAAAAACGAAGATGTAAGATTCCAAGAGGGAACAATATTATACCCTTCCCCCTGAGAGGATGACTTAGGCTTTGTTTTTGAAACTGATTTTGTTTTGGAGTTGCAGCAAGCAATAGTAGTAGTAAACCACCCTTCAGTAGAGATCACATTACGATCGCTGATCACACTATCTACGTGAAAAGTAAGAAATAAAACAGGGAAATCCCATACATGGAAAATCCATGATGATGGCTTGAGAGAACTCGTTTAGGAAAGCTTTAAAATTACAACTGCAAATGAGATGGAGTCAGAAAGGGATGTTGTGATGGTGACTCAAAAAGGCATTAGACCCTGTGTGCAGTGCCATACTATTCTAAGATCACACTACTACTACCTACGGGCACGCCATATGGGATGCGAGTCAAGTTAGAAAACTTAGGTTCAGTTACGTCAGTTTAGAAATGTTCAAAGAAACCTAAAAGAGGCTAACGGTTCTGTTCTGATCTAAAGAAGAAGAACAAGTCAAATCTCAAGGGGCGCTTTCCCAGACCAAACCCCAAGCCAAGTAGGAAGGAAGTAGTCTTAAAGTACAGCGGTAACTAGAAAAAGATACATTTGAAACGGATTTAAGAGATGAAGAAAGGAGAGTAAAGCCTTGATCAGCTATAGCACTCTGTAATAATACCTAAAAGTACGTACGTTCGTTACTTTTCTTTCCTAACTTCATAGTTAGTTTCTGTATATTTCGATTCAAAAAACCAACAAGCAGGAAATCTTCTCGAATAGAATTATACTTCGGTGGGATGGAATAAGAGAAATCCCATTTGAAATGCCACATTCTTCACCTTCCTTTCGGGACTTTCATGCATGATACTAGAAGAAGATAAGCAGAGTCATTTGAATCTGAGAGAAATCCTCCATTTAGTTCCGTGGAAAATTGCATATTGCACTCGTACCTAATGTCATCATTAAAGACGGGTGGCATCAAGATTCCACATCGACTGTAAATGTCGGTTCAATACCTACCTCCAGTTTTCGTTTTTTACTTATATTATAATAATTCTGGAGAAATTTCAGTTAGGTATTTGCTTTCCTTAGTTTCACAAATCTCCTATTTCCATATACAAATAGAAACCACTGAGATGGAGAAACAACCTGTCTCCGTTTTTTCTCTTCGCATAAGACAGGATGACACGAGGACACGACCATGAACTTGTCATCTTCGTCCACAAAATAAGTACACCGTATATTCTAAGACTGGAGAAACACACTGTCTATTTTAGTATTTACAGTGTAAAGGTCCAGACATACCGCGGTTGTCGACATGATTCAGTCGACAATTTTGTTGTCAACATCGTGCACACCGCCAAGTTTTGTTGGCA
>JAQFZZ010000751.1:0-14659 GCA_034696405.1 Isotoma caerulea
TAACATAATTAGTATATTCAAAATAAATGTAATGCATATTTAACCATGTTGCCTTGCAGTGGATGCATGATGCCATGTAAACAATAAACCAGCTTACGCTTCTACTATAGTTTTATATTCTAAGATTAGTTGTTGTCACTCTCGTTCATCATCAGAGCAACAGTCAATAGTTTTTGAACTTATAATTAGAAATGATATGAATTAGTATGGGAATAAATATTACACAGAAAGGCAATGTATATAAATATGGTATGCAATACAGTTATGATTTATCACCAAACCAATATAAGATTGAGCATATGTGGTCACTTATTTTTCGATCCTATACCGTTTCATTATTGTGACCATTCGATCATTTTTTCGACGTTCTGATTTTGACACTAGTCATTATGATACAATGTAACTTTGAGAATCAAAATTTGAAGAGATTAGAATTTTTAAACATCAAAAGACAGTTATGACACGAGTTTTGATGTCATAAAATGGAAAACTGATGTTGTATCTTGTGTTTATTTTAGGGTGGTTGGAGAAGAAGAGCCTGCAAGTGTTGGATACCCTACTAGAACTGTACTGATAACAGGTCTCGATGCTGGTGTTACTACGACCGAACTGAAAGCTGCTTTTCATCAGTATGGAGATATTGTGGTAAGTATTATATTTCGTCAACTATTTGGAACATTCTTTTTGATGCGTAATGAATTTGGTTATATTGTGTAGCAAATTAACATTCGAAAGCAAGGAACTGCTACCCATGCTGTTTGTGAGTTTGTTGACATTGAAAGTGCGATTAGAGCACAGTGGGGCCGTCACGTTTTCAAATCGAGAGAAGCCCGAATTTCATTTTACAAGAATCCCACAAGTAATTCCTTGCTACTTGATGGTACTGCCGGTGTCGATGAAAAGCAAGTATATGGACATTGCTGTCAGTATGGTGCTATTAAAAGAGTAGTAATGGATCCAAAAAGATTCCTTGCGCTTGTTCAGTTTGAAGAGGTATAAATACTTCATTATTCGTTAATTTGGTTAGAAATTAATTTTGAAATTGCTAATATATAAATAAATTTTACGAATAGATCTCATCTGCCCAAACAGCCATCCGTCAACTTCGAAGCTGGGTAATAAAAGGAAAGCATTTGCAAGTTGACTTTGCGTCTCATGAAGTCATACGGAGGTTTTTGGAAAGAGTATCTAATGGTCAAATCAATACGACAGAAATTTTGTCTCCTAATTTGCATGGTCCAAGTTCTCCTTCGATAGGAAATTCTGTAATAGTGGCGAAAGACAGCGCAGCAGTACGGCGATTCCGGAATCAACTAGATGAAGATGATCAAAACTATAGGTGATTTAGTATTTTTATTTATTATTTGTAACTTTTACGTTTCTAGGCATAATCTAAAATATGTTTTTTATACATTTTGACAGGGGCATTATGGAGATGGATGGATTCAAATTGAGAAAAACTGTCAAAGGATCAGATAGAAGCGCGTCATCAGAAAAGTTACAAGATCAGATTAGCATGCATGGTAGCAATACAGCAGAGTTTTTAAATACTCCTGATAATTTAACGTTTCCGAAAGATACGGACGTTAATTCACGACTACGATCGGGGTATACCAGTCCTGTAAGCCCGGATGCAGAACACTCTGTTACAGAGGCTCGTCGTCTCAGTGATCCCATGTTGGGAAAATGTAATAGTAGGAGTAAAATTGATCTCAATTGTCACGAAACTGACTCGGCTATTGTTACTTCTTCCTCCGATGTGATAGTTGGTGAAAAAAGTGAATCACACACAAATCATGGCAGTAGTAGTTCTAGCCTGAATGGTGATGAAAAACTTAGTAGCTTGGAATTGTGTAAGTATTCTGTTTTGTGTAATCTCATTTGATAAATTTGACATAAGTAAACCAATAGGATTTTTTATTAATTTCAAAAATAATTTGTAATGAAAATAGGTGGGGCCCGTCGAAAATCGTTAACAAATGAAGTATCTCACTCAGCTATTGTCACCGTAGATGGTGTGTCTAGTACTTCTCCAGAGCCAAAAACAGAAACCGTCCGAAAAGCATCTCCAGATCCTGGTATTGGAATGCCAGAATCCGTTACGAGATTTTCCGATGAAACACATATATTCTCTGGAGGTATATTGACTTCAAATGTTCGTTCATATAACTATTGATATTCTATATTAATTCAAATTTCTTTGTGGCTAGGTTTGGCTGATCCTCGAAAGAAAGCGAATGATTGCAAAATTCGAAGATCATCTGCAGATTCAGGCAATTCAACTGGTGTTGTCAGTTCTCACATGCACAGCACTAGTGGTGCTCCATCGTCTTATTCATCTCTTACCCAGCTACAAGCGTCAACAGCTAATATAAATGTTAGTGCAGATGGAAACGAAAGTGATGATAGACCAGGCACCCCACTTTGTGATGAAAACCCAGACTGTTTTGTGACCTCAGACGACCCTGTTAGTTTAAAGTCTTCGCGTTCTCAGCCGTTCTCCTTTAACTTAAAAAGTGATCCTTTAAGTCTACCGTTACCGGAATTCGCTCTTCAAAGACAGAGAGCTAATAGCAACGCTAGTTCAAAAGAATTTCCATCATCTTCTGTTCGGCTCAGTCGAAGTTCTAGTGAAACAAATCTGGAAAGTCCAATTAAATCACCAATCAGCAGTGTCCCTGATATACCCTCATCAGTTGGCGTACCCATGTTAACATCATCTGTTTGTGAAGTTGATGTTATGACACCTACGCATGAACACAGCTCTCCTTCTTTTTCTTCTAGTACAAATGCAAGTTGGAAAGACGATTCTATCAATACTAAAGTCACAAATCCTCGGTTTAGTTCCTTAAGTAATCATGATCACCGAATCAGTGATGCTAAGTCAAAGGATTTTAAATCAGTAGATAGTCACAGTGAATGTGATAAATCGGAGCATAGTAGCAGTTCTGACCCACAACCTGAAAATCGTCCAGATAATGCCATTGAATCCCCAAATTCAGAAACAGGGTCGTCGTCTCCAACAAGTTCTCCGACGAGTGTAACCTTAGATCAGAGAATCCAAAAATGTTGTGAAACGTACGATCGTTGGAATGGAAATCGAGCAAACTTGAATTCCAATCAAAGTCTTCAACCTAGCCCTAACGTTACTCGTTTAAATTCATCTAGTGTTGATGAAATAGCAGCAGGTGAAAACGTCAACTCAAAAATTTCAACGGCAGATTTAGCATTTGAAACTACTTCTTCATGTAGATTTGCTTTGTCAAAGCACAAATTCTTAGATTTGGATGAACTTAGACATCAACCTTCGGATATTGGCAGATCTGTGTTAGCTAGAAGGTCTGTATTTGACGAAGATACGAAGCGATTGGAAAACTACGGAGAAAAATATGAAGCGAAAGCTGCTCTGTCGTCTGTCGTGAGCAGTAATTTGAGGATGATTGCTCTTCATAGGTCTACTTCAACAGCATCTTCCTCGTCGGCAAGCTCTTTAAGTTCAAACGTATGGCTTACGGCTTCTCCTTCTACACCATTGACACCTCCCGCTACATCAGTCTTTAATTCAAATACGAATCCTCCTTCTTCCTCACTGCAATCTTCAGTGCGATTGCAAACTTCAACTGTCTTGGGGCCTGTATCTTCAGGAGTTGTAAGTAGTCCCACCAAGAACTCCTTTCCCCAATGCGCCTTTCAAGGAAATGCTAATTCTCAGCAAAAACTTAAGGATCTCAACTTAAATCAGCCGCAAGGTTCAGTTTCTAAATCTTTGAAATTGGATCCTACAAGTAAAGCCCACGACAACCCTAGTCTTAATACTCAAACACCACCTCACAACGCTTCCCAGCCGCAGAAAAGACATAGTGTCCAGCCTTCGGTGGAGGATTCTAAACCCGTGTTATTGTTAAAAATACCTGAAAATGTAGACAATATAAAATCTATGGCGAGTCCAAAACTTGCACCAAACAATGTTGTTCCTCCGAGTCCACAGCTAAGTCATTCCGTAGCTTCAACGTCCAAAAGCTCCCATGTGTCTAACAATCCTTCTGCATTACCACCCATGGTACACCAAGGTTTGCCTCGTGCAGTTGAAAGGTCTCTAAGTCTAGATTCCAAAAAAGCTACGTCTACTTCTACAAATAATAGTGCATGTTGGAATTCAACATCGGCGAACCCGTCACAATGTAATTCTGGAAACGCAAATCATTCCTTATTTTCCAACCCATTGGATATCTCTGCATCCACCGGAAGTGTTGCCCGTAGATCAAGTGTAGACTCCCACACTAGTACAAGTGTAGGCAAAAGCAATGACAGTTCTTCATCTCATCAACAGTCTGCTGAAAAGGCACCTGATCTGCCTGTAAACAAGGTGAAAGAACCCAGTGCTATTCATTCCAAGAGTACAATTGTTATCAAGAACCCAATAAAATGTACTTTTTCAAGCATCGCCAACAACTTAGTCAGTGTAAGTGACAAAACTTTGCGATCAAATTCCTCTGTGAATGAAAATAGTCCTAAAAAACAACTACAACTTCATAAACCTGACTTAGACTTTATAAAAGATGAAGTAATGGAAATTCGCCCTATCCCACAAGAAACAACAGTTGCTGTTGTTGCAACAGAACAAAATCCTTTCATTCAAACTCGCAGTGATTCAGTAGGATCTTCTTCAACCAAAGAAACATCTAAAAAGGAGAAAGATAAAAAAAGAAGATCAAGTGGTTCCTCCCCTCCTGTAGCCTCTCTAAATGTCAACAGCGTGTACTTAACTCCAACACGAATTGAGCCTATGGCCACAACAACCCAGCAGTCATCATCTAGAGACAGAATTTCTTCTGTTAAAGGATCCGAAGATAGAAAAGAGAAAAAAGAGAAAGAAAAAGACTCTAAATCCACTGGAGAGTCGAATGGAAAGTCGAGTGACAGTCTAAAAGCTGATGGCGCTTCTTCTAGTAACAGTTCTCAAAGGAAAAGCGAAGACAAAAAAGACAAAAAGGACAAAAAAGATACAAACAGAGAAAAAGACTCCGCAGAGCATTCTAGTTCAAACTGGAAGGAGTCCCATAGTCAACACGGTCACAGGAAAGATAAGGAATCGTCCGGCAAAAGAAAGCGGCGGCTAAGCTCACAAGAAACTGACCCAGGTAAAGTATTCACTTCTCTTGGTAAAAGATAATTCTATAGATGCAGAAAGTAATTTCATTAAACTATTTCTAATGTGATTAACTGAAGTTTTGTCTACTTTTGAAATATTTAGATCTAAAGCGTCCAAAGGTAGAAAAAGATAAGGATACTTTTGATTCCACTCACTATGAATCTCCTCATCATCATCGATTGAAGAGTACTTCATCAAATGAGAGGAGGGAATCACGAGATTCAAGTAGCAGCACTAAGGATAAATTAAAAGAAAAAGAAACTTCTCGAACATCTTCTGTTAGTCAGTCTTCCGAAATTAGTTTAAACAGGGAAAAAGAAAAGGAAGACAACAAAACAAAGGAAAATCATCATAAATCGAAAGAAAAGTCTTCAAGTGGAAGTTCTAAAGATAAACATCAACAACATCATTCTGAGAAACCCCGTACCCCTTCTGAAAGCCGAACTAATCACCTCTCTGGAAAGGTCGAACAACATACAACGAAAGACAAAGAAAGACAGAAGAAAGATAAGGTCAGTCCTGGCAAAGAGAATCTTAAAGGATCAAGCAAGCATCATACGCATGGAAGTAGTCACCATAGTACATGTAGCAGCAAAAGTAAGGATATCTCAAGCACTGGCAAAACAAAAATACCAATTAAAGAACGAACTAAGTCCCAAGGAGAAAAGCGTCATAGTTTGGTAGATTCAGAGTCCGAAGGTGCTCAAAGTCAACTGCATATTCATGCAGTCAGTGTTAGTGGAGAAACCCCTTCACGTTCGGACCACCATGCGTATGACAGAGTTAAGTCAGAGAAGCATGAAAAGCGTGATTCGAGTGGGAAAAGAGATCGACACAGGTCCGGTGGAGATAACCCATCTACAAGTGGTGGAAGTGATAAATCTAAAAACAAAGAGCAGAGAAGAAAAAAGAAATTTGTAATTGAAGAGACTGAATCCTCAGATTCTGGTAATTTCACTGCTTTTTCTTGATTGCATTGCTCTAATAATAATAATAATGTACAAAATGTGTTTATAATTCATCTTTTTCTGTCTATCAAATATAGATGATGAAGAAAAGAAGAAACATCACTCAATATTTGAAGTTGTTGTAGATGAATATGTTTCGATGTATGACAAAGTAAAGGCACGTTCCAATAGAGCCTGTAAACAAACAACTCCGGTACAACATGATGAATCTAAGAAACAAGACAAAATCAAGGACCAGTTTCGACAACTCAAGCAGTCTAGGTATGTACAGGGGCTAAAACTTAAAACGTAGAACTTAAGAGTGTAGAAAAATTAAATGTAATGCATTATTTATGTTTTTAGTAGAGCCAAGAAAATTGACAAAAAGCGTTCAACATCTGTTGACGAAAGTAATAAATCAATGGAGCATACTTCTTCTGACGAAGGCTCTCAAGTGGACATTTCAATGGCAGATTTGGATGATGTTAAAGAAGATATGGAACCACACGAATTAAAACCTAGAGATCAAATTTTTACTCAATCTTCAGACGAAGAAGATCATGTGGATAGGTTGTCAAAGTCAACTTCTCGAAAGTTAAAGAATAACAAAAGTAGCTCAAGTGTGGAAAAACTTAATAAGAAAAAGGGGCGCAAATCGGAAAAGACATCTCCGATTGGGACCACTTTATTTCAAGTTTCTGCATCTTCCATATTCTCTAATTCAGATGATGATTCGAACGCAAGCTCATCTCACCGACATGAACCTCAAAAGAAGAAGAAACGGTTGAGCATGAAGTCAAATTCGGGCTCAGAAAAAATTCCTGCAGCTTTTGATGCCAAATCGTCTGAGGATAGTGGTTCTGATTCAGAGGACGCCGGCAGAAGAAAATCTGTCCAGTCCTCAAGACTAAAAACCCAAGTTCAAAGTAAACAAACGATAGCTGAAAGTCAAAACCAAAAGAAATTGCAAGCGAATGATGTGTACTCTGATTCAGATAGTAGTGTCATAAGTAGTGGACCTGTAATTCTAACTCGAAAGCCAATAGTTCCAGTTCCACTAGTGTCCACTAAATCGAAAAGTAAGGAAAAGCTAAGCAAGCAAAAGAGTATGCGTAAATCTCTTTTCGAGTCATCTGATTCGTCCGATGTAGATGTAAAACCTCCACCTATTCAAGAAACTCGTAAAGAAAAAAGTAGAGAATGTAATAAGTTGAAAAAAGAAAAAGATAAAGACAGCAAATCAAGTCGTAAGAAACATCGTGTATATTCTTCGTCCACATCAAATAGTTTGAAATCTGGGAAATCGTCTAAAAAGCAGAGAGTTAGTAGTGGTGATGGTAGTTTTGAAATCAGTACGCACGGCTTGAGTAAACGCGAATCTGGATCCACTATGGAAGATTTACTATTTGGACCAATGACTTCTAGTTCTAACTCAGATTTAGAAAGTAAGCGACATCAAGAGCTTGAAAGACCTAAAACTCCAACAATAGTAATTGATACCAAAACGCCAGATGATGTCGCAGTGGTTTCTAAACGATCTAAAAATCGTAAAGCGTCTCGCTCTCTGTCACCATGTAGCTCAGTAGACAATAATTTAGATCATGGGGAAACTACTCGAGCACATGCAACTGTTTCAGTCCCCAAATCTGTTTCCACCAGTTCTGAGAAAAGAAAGAAAAAACATCACAAAGAAAAACGGTCAAAGAGACAAGACAATGAGGAACAATCAGCTCGGTCTTCTAAGTCTGCTGTAGTAGACGCTAAATCTGTAGATTACGATTCATTATTCAATTCACCGCAACATAGTCCTGCAGTTGAGATTGAAGTGAAGCCTGATTCTCCAGTTCCATGCATTAAAGAAGAACCTATATTCAATGCTTCAAACCCACCTCTTTTATTTTCCTCTGATACTCCTCAAAATGATCCTAAAACTAATATTTCGTCAATTAAACCACAAGATTCTGATGAGGCTGAGATAGCAAAGCCGATTCAACAGTCAGGGATGTTTTCATCTGATGATGATGATGATGATGATGATAAACTAAAGATCGATATAAATAACATAGCATCATCTGATGAACCTGGGTTAGATTTAGTAATAGATGGAAGTGGAACTGATGATGGAAACTTCAGAGAAAAGCTTCAACGTGAAGAAGAAGAAAAGAAATTGCATTCATTGTTTGAACAAGATAAAGCTATTGAAAGCATTGTTTTGTTGGAAAGAAAATCTCCTGTTCTTAATCCCGTTGCTGATGATGAAGTTATTAAAGATGAAATTCCAAAAGATTGTACAGCTATTTCTCAGGAAGAGACTGAAGACGCTGTAGCAGCATTGCTAGTTACTTTGGAAGGAGATGATGATCTGGACGAAGCAAGCAACACTGCAAAAGCTCCCGTTGTCTCAACTGTTCCTACATCAATTCATTCACCTCCAACAATTAGAATTATTGAAGAGTCAAATAATGTGGCAGAAACTTCCAACATAAACGCTGGAGTTATCTCGTCTAATATTCAAGCTTGTATTGATCGAGTTGCACAGCCAGATAAAGAACCAGTTTCTAGTTGGAGCTTAGATCTTCCAAGTAAATCTCCAATTATTCTATCAAGTGAAAGCAGTCCGCATCGAAACGGACCAAATGTAGACGATGTAACAAACATTGACATTGAAATTCCAAAAACACCTGATATACAAAGCCGTAAAGCATCGATAGATTCCTGCACTAGTAGTGTAGGAGAACGGAATGAAGAAAGTAAGAAACCTGCTAGAAGAGCATCCTCGCAGGTCAAGTCAAGGCAAGGATCAAGTGAACTTGAACAAGAAGGTGGAGGAAATTCATCTGCTGATATCTATGAATTTCACGATTCCGACGAAGAAAAGCATGGACGAAAAACTCACCTTGTACATGCTAGGCAGACGCCTCCTGTACCAACGTCTATTTCTAAATCACCCTTGACGTCGCCCTCTCTTCCTGCATCTTCTGTTACCGTTTCTGATGCTGAAGTTAATCCTCCTCCAATAATTGCCCCAATTCCGATTGTACCCAGTTCGTTACCATCTCCTATTATTCAACCCGCAATTCAGGTCGAGTCTGTCGTACCAGTAGTTCAGACTCCTGTTGCTGTGTCACAGATTTCGAAGACTGATGTTCAGCCAGAGATCGCTCCTACTAATGTTGTTGCTGCTACGACTACACTGACTACTAGCAAAACTCCTACTCCCCCAAGTCCTGTACTTATGCCTGTTGTTCCTCCAGTGCAAACGCCTCCTACACCTGTGGTTTCAGTGGCAACATCAGTAGTTAAGACCCCACCGCCTGTATCTTCGGTGGTAACTCGGTCAACTATTGATGAAACTATAGAAAATGTGATACGAATGGCACAAATGCAATCTTCAATGCCGGAAGCTGAAGTTCCAGCGTTAACTATTACAAGTGTCAAAACCACAGGACCAAGATCGAGATCGAGAAGTAAAGATACACCTGTTGAGGATAGTACTGTTTCAATTACTAAGGTTATGAGTCGTCCAGAAAATTCACCTCGTTCCGCAGGATTTCAACCTCACGTTACAACTCTGACGCAAGTTGGCATGTCTCATTCCAACAATAATAGACCTAAATCTGAAAAGGAAGATTCAATCTCAGGCAAAGAAGGTAATAGCGAAGGAGGTGCTGGATTAGAGACTCTTATTGATCCTCAAACAGGTATCCTTATGCCTATGATGAGACAATCAGATGAAGGTCAATATGTTCCTATTGTTGGTCAAGATCAACCTGTCCTACCGAAGATACAACAACCACAATTTTCTGTTCCTTCGTTTCAAGTTAAGCATGACGAACCTTCTAAAGGGACAGAGCGCGAAGCTAACAGACCATCATCTGTGGAAAGACATACCTTGCCACAGGCTTACGTACCAACTCCTAATCAAAAGAATGAAGGATTGGCTGCAATGTTTGCACAACAGCATGTCCTACAACAAGCTCATATGTCACCAAATTCATACGGTATAATGCAAAATACTAACATCTCAAAACCTTTGTCACAGCCAAGAGTGAGCTTGTCTTCTCCAATTCAACATCATATAGTAACTACAGGGGAAGGAACCGTGCAAAAGAATTCAAATGTCGTTTACACATCATCTGGAATGTTCCAAAATCAAAAACCTCCTAGTATCATTTCTACTTCAGGGGCTGCAGGGCCTACTACGGGATCAAACATGCAAATGTCTAGTCAACCACCTACGATATTAAGTGAAATGATACCACATAGTGGAATGCCCTTACAACATCCAGGCAATGTCCCTATGGGTAGGACTGTATTTGTGACAAATCAACAGCAAATAACTCAACAGAACAACTATCCATTTGCAGTCATCAGTAGAGCCTCTGAAGCAGGAGCTCCACGACCACTGTTGAGACAAGTAAACATGCCTATCGCACAGCCATCTCATCCAACTGTTTCAAAAGCAATGTCACAACCAACAGGAGGACAAGTTCAGCCTGAGTTGGTCAACTTCCAAATTCCTAGTGCAACTACAATTACGAAAGTTAATTCTGGACAGGATGACAATGTGCAGAGAAAAAATGTTGCTATGGGTCATCCTGGAATGGTATTATCATCTACTGTAACTTCTCATGGTAACATGGGTCAAACGGGACCTGTCAGAGCCGTTACAACATCACCAAGTGCAGGTTTGTCAATGACTCAGAAACAGCACCAACAACATCAGCAACAAACAGAGCTATTTAGAAGAAGTGCTGAAGGCTTAATACGAGTGGGATCCAATGATGAAACCAATACTATCATGGGCAGGAGTCAGGTAATATCCTATTTAAATTTCTGAAGACATTTCCATAGCATAGTTCGCAATTTTGTTTTAACAATTATTCGTCTTTCTTTAAAAACTCAGGACCCCATAGGCCTTGCTCAGCCTCCTCGAGTCGATATTACTGGAAGCATTGTACAGGCTGCTGCGGCCAGTCCGAAAGCAGGTCGAGTCCCGCTACAGCATGAACAGTTGCCAAATGTTTCAACCCAATCGAGAATCCAACAACATCCGGTACCTTACGATTCTCCTTCCATGGTAAGAATCTTATTATTGCAAGTCTCAATGTAAATTTGAGTTGGAGTCAAAAGCATACCAAATACCAACAAATTAACTAATTATACATTTTGCTTTTGCAGGGCGGTGATGTGCGTAATATTTTATCTCATTCGCGCTCACCAGCTGACTCACCTCATTATGGTCCTCCACCTCAATCACATCAACAGCTGTATCATTCACCGCATTACTTATCAGGAAATGGTTCGAATTCTGGAAATAATATGCCTCCTACATCAACGTATAGCATCCGATCAGGAATGTTGGACAAGACCCAACAGCCAGAATTTAAGCCAATGACAGCTGAGATGAAAGGAAATTCGAACTTAGTCGGTCCAGACAGAAATCGAGGACTGCAGAACGTTCCTCAACACGCACTACCTCATTTACAATCACCACATCCCAGTGACCAAAGAAACGCTGACTCACCTTTGGTGACATCATTGTATGGAAGCCAGCGTCCTATGTATCCTCCACCTTCACCTGCTCATCAATCACTTTCTAGGCAAACATTCAGAATATTGTATTCAGAGCCTGTGGAAAGGCAAGCGTCTAACTCACCATCTTATACGAATTCTTATGCTACTGCGGCTGCAGTTGCTGCAGCGGCATCGGAAGGTGACGTCAGCAGAGTATTATCACCTTATAACTCCCCTGATCTTGCGGTGGCTCGAAGAAGTTATAGTCCACCAACTACTAACCATAGTCGTTTCTCAGGAGCACAGCCAATGACCACTGCGGAGGCTCCGTCTTCTAATGAACGACTTCTCAGACAGCTTCATGTTCAAACACCACCACATGCAAGTCCGGTTCCTCCACAAAGCGATTCACTTCTTCATCTGTTGCAGGTGAATTTAAGCATATTTAAGTGCATCTTTCTTTCTCTGATTTAAATTATAGCAATATTCATAATTCCCTATTTCACTAACCACTCATTTTAATTTTAGCGATACCCAATCATGTGGCAAGGATTATTAGCCCTTAAGAATGACAACGCTGCGTGCCAGATGCACTTTGTTTCTGGAAACGTTAGTGTTGCCCGAGATTGTTTACCTTCCAATCCTGATGGTTCCATGCCTCCACTAAGAATATCTCAACGTATGCGACTAGAGCAAACACAGTTGGAAGGCGTTGCGAGAAAGATGCAGGTTTGTATGCAGTTAATTGTACATATAATATTACTTAAGATATTAGAGTTTTATTATAATTTAATTTATTTAGTTGGAACCTGAGCACTGTATTTTATTGGCGTTGCCTTGTGGAAGAGATCATCTGGATGTGTTGCAGCATAGTACGAATTTAAGAAATGGATTCATCACCTATCTCCAGTTAAAACAAGCTGCTGGAATTGTTAATATATGTCATCCAACAACTCAACAACCTGCGTATGTCATTCATATATTCCCATCCTGTGACTTTGCGAATGAAAATCTAGCAAGAATCGCCCCAGACTTGCTTCATGGTGTAGCTGATATAGCGCACTTGTTGATTGTTATTGCGACTGTATAAGTCACGTGTTTTTATTTTTGTTGTGAAAGGTCTTGAAGGACTTTCACTACCATACTATTTATGACAATGTTTCATACCTGTACTGTAAACTAGATAAGAATTTTTTACATTGATTTGAAGAAGAGTCAGTATTGATTTGTACGCTGCCCAGCAAGAAATATTTGCAAAGCAGATTCATGTGATATTTAATCATAGCTGAAATAATATATCAAATGTTAATAAGTTATTATTAGTACTTTTAGTAAAAGATGTAGTTAATAAAATTGTAGTCCCTAGCATTGGTTAGTGGTTTTAGACTGCCTGCAGCTACATTTTGCGGATGGACACCGTTTATGATATTGTGTCCGTTAAGTTCCCCAATAAGTGTTAAGGATCTACAAAGAATGAGTGGTAATTGCCCATCGTCCAAATCTTCCTAGTTGTTTATTCCAGCAGCGAAATCCACAAGATATTGTTCTGGATCAACTTGTTTCAAAGAGTTTCAATGAACGTGTTAACGTTTGCTCAATTTGATAGAATGTTTCCTTGTGTGTTTTGTGACGGGAATTTTCCTGATGCGCGAGTAAATGAATAAATAGATTAACAAAAAATCATCAAATGCATTCCCAGGTATTCGATGCATCTTCACAAGTTGGTTTCAACTGAAACTCTTGAAGTCACTTCGTTTGGCTTCACTAAACGATTAAACTATGCAGAAGTTGAGCGACGGTGCATAATTTATAAAACGTTATTCATTTTCGTACTTTGAAACAAAGTGAAGATAATTGACCGGTTTAATTAAGTTTTACGTAATACCCACCTCTTTGTATAAGTACAAGGCATTTTTCATATGAAAGCCCTGATGAATGTGGAATGAGAATGAGACAAATCAATTTGCATTTTAAAGTTCACGGGAGGATTTGTAAGCTGTAGTTAATAGATAAGTAAGAAATATATATAAATATAATTAAATGCTACTTCCGTTAAAGTCCTAAAAGGATGTTAACATAATGCGGTGAAACTGTCAACTGTTTGAATTGTACCTAGCCTATTTTAAAGGAGGTTTTATGATAATAACTCCCTTGTAGTACATAGTTGATAATGATTTACAAATTATTAATAAAAAAAACCTCTATGTCCATTTAGGTAAAAGTCTTTATTGTAAATGATTAAATTATATTATTGTCTAGTATAAACAAAGTGTTATGTGTAGAGGGAAAACTTATTTTTGTGTATGCGATAACAACCGATAAATGTTATTCCAACCCGTAATAGATGTTTGTTTTTATTGGAATAGTGATTTTTTAATAATTATTTTTCTCATGTCTAGTTTTGATTATTTAAATTATTTAGACAATTTTGTTACTCCGTAGATAGATAAGTATGCATTATTTAGGAAACAATGCATTGCGAAATACATTGTCAAATGAAATTCTCAAACCACTGATCTTTTGGTAAAATGATTAGTATATACCTATGCGTTCATTGCTACTCAATGTATGCACGTATGATGTTCTAAATAAATACCCTTTAATGGGTAGAAGCAAATCATGTCTTACCTCTTTTTATTTTGTATATTGAGGAAGCTACTATCTATCGTTTTACCATGTAAAATGCACGTCTCGGCATATTAAAAATTGACATTTAAAATGGAAAATCAAATCAAACAACACGATCACTGTTTGTCGATTATGTTTATAACATCGATATTTGATCAACAAAATCATAAATGCTCACATAAATCTGATTTCTTAGTGAGGTTTAGTGGTTTCGTGCCGCAATGTAAACAGCCTCATCTATAATTAGCAAGTTAAGATTTTTTCTCGGAACTGTTGAAAGTAAATAGGGTAGAACAATAAGATTAATGAAAGTAAATATGCATCAACTAGACTATTGACCCGATCGTGCTGATCGGGTTCTAGATTTCAGGGAGCGTTAACACAACTGTAAGGTGCAGTCAAAGAATTGCTCCCT
>JAQFZZ010000752.1:0-14654 GCA_034696405.1 Isotoma caerulea
ATTGTTATATAATAACAATACAACCTCCCACCATTCAGATCCTATTAATTTTACTTAAGAGGTAAAATCCTTTTTTTCTATTTCTTTGGGGTAAAAGATGCGCAGAGTTAAATACACAGATGATAAGTTAACCTTCGTTGCATCTCGATAAGAAGTAAAAAGAGCCTTATGAATTGGCTACTTTTTACACTTTTAAGCTTTAAATGTGCTCACGAACCTTACACACATAGATTGATCCCAAAATTGGGATAATTTCGAATACTACACTCAAGGCTTAGAATTTGTGCTCGCTTTCTCTTACCTTTTATCACTATCATTATAAACTTAAGAAAAGGTAAGCATTTAGTTAGGAATGGATTTAAGGTCAAGAGTATCATAACAGTTTTCAGATTAAAAGCTCATACTGGATTATTCCTTGCACAACCCCAACACCTAAGGTCAGGTCATGCGATTGTAATGATTTTTAAGTTGAGTTCATGTGTTTTAGCAGAGACGGAAGGAACATTTGGTCTGGACTCTGGACCAATTCATAACTTCTCTCCCATTTGTTTTTACAAAGCGATTTTAGTCAGTAGGACAAACAAAGTATCACTTCAAGTGAGATCTTTTCCTGTACAAAGTACAAGTGAGCACAAAACCAGACTAGCTGATGACAGAAAAATGTATTTTTCTAGAGGGAGACTTCATTACACCAAAATATATTACCTCTTTCACAACTTCCTTCCGGTAATATTGCAAAATTACCCTACAAGATGCTCAGTTGTTTGTTTTCATCTGTAGCCTAGCCAGGCCAGGCCATTGTTATTTGCCAACGCATAAGCCTTGACATTGACATTGGACAGGAAAATGATATTTACCAGTATGAAAATATGATATTGTCAAGTCCTTCTCTCTATGCAAAATGGAGACAGCAAAAAGTGTTTTTGTCTCCGTCCAATTTTCTTGCAACTTTCCATAAATAAATAAATAGGCAACAGCGGATACTACACTACAGAAGCATATATGAAATAATAAGACTTGGGTGGGGGAACTCTGACCAAAATCCGAAATCCAGTGAAAGACACAAAGTTCATGTAAGTTGAGGGATGAACGAATCTGGGAGGAGAACATTAGACGGATTTGATTTGCATATTTGATGAGTATTTAGTCGATGAATGAAGTCCAGGGAAATAGGAAATGACATCGGACAGGAAGAGAGGACGCTTGGACGGCCAGGTTGCTACGTAAGCAAAAGGCTTCATTTTCCCATTACACAAGAAAAGCAGCGTGGTAAAACAGAAAGGAAGGAAGGAACAAAGAGTAATTCGAAATTTTGGCAGAAGGGACGTCCCGGGGCTAAAAAACATTATATAATGGGAAACTACCTTATAGAAAATGAACAACATAACTTGGTCTATGTTTACCCAATAATATATAGGTAGATTAAATACTATACCATGCGGGTATTTCCTAATGCCCGTTTTTTACTATTTTCTTCAGTTCGAAATGAGTTTGCACAATGTTCCATAATTTTATTTCTAAATTGACTGAGCTTTTAGAGAATCCAAGTGGACACATCACATCAGAAGGTAAAGTATGCAACGGAAGGGCGTGCCTCCTCCGGTTTCATCAAAAAACATGAAAGAGAGCAATATTGTCCAATCAACTTCAATTAATTAGTCCCCCCCCCTTCATTCCCCTTTTTACTTAATAACATAAAGCATTCTGGAGTACAGCTTGGTATATTGCATGAATTCTTTGTGAAGATTCAAACTCTTCTTATTATTACTAACGATCATCCTCTTCCTCATTTATTAGACATTAAAGTCAAGTCAGGAAATACCTTTTTTCTATAATAAAAAAAGTTTGAGACTTGAAATAAATGAGAGAAAGAATGGGAAAGCGGATTGGATCGGATGGAAACATTTTTTTATTTTGGAAGGGAGGAAATCAACTCATTCCATTCTGCTAAATAATCACAATATAAAAGATGAAGATGAAAGAGACTTTTTATCCATGGCGAATTCGAAACATGTGATTAATTAGATACACCCTTCCACCAGCAACTCATCCAGGTGGATCTCACCATCTAGCTAACTACTGCCAACAAGATTTCATAAATAAAGGTACAAATTAAAAGAGATCTGATAGTATTATTTTATTTCTTTATATTCTCTTCTTTATATAAGTTACTTCTAACTAAATACCAAGCTAAGTAGCCAAGTTCCTCTTTACTACTAGAAGTTTTTGAAGAGATCAAATAATACTTGGAAGTGCAATCAACTGAGCAAATTTTACTTTTTCAAGTACCTCTTTTTCTTCCCTTTCCTTTTTTAAAAAGCTCAAGCTATAAACCTCTATTTCATTCCATACACTGCACTATCCAGTATAAGAGGGGTTACTGGGTTTAAAAAATAAATTTATACCAAGATTTGGTCAAGTTCATAATTTACAGGAATGTAAGAGACAAAAAAACACTTAAGATTCAAAATTTAAATTCCACCTTGACCTGAAAAATTGATCGGGCTGCCGTGTTACTCTCTATTTTTTATTTATGGAATAATCAAATGCTTTGCACTGGCTAAAGCACCTGGTTTATCTTTTTCTACCCCCCGGAAGGTATTATTCTTATTATAGAGAAAAGGTTCCACTCTTAATCCAAATCCAAGCACCCATCTTACAGTTTCTACAGTCAACAGTACTTGATACTGATGGTGATAATAATAATACTTTTGAAGATCATCACTTTATCGCCCCATTAAGTGAATCAGTTTCGGCTACAAGTGATTGTGTCCAGTGAGAAGAATTCTCTGGCTCATTAAATATTCCAAATCCTTGAGTTGAATAAGCTACGGTTGTAAATATTAAGTAAATGAGATTGGAATAAGTCCAAGAACAAGGCAGATAAAGAGTTAAAGGGGGAGGCGTCTTCATAAATATATCTTTAACAATGCGTACATAGAGACTATCATCTATCCACCTTTAGCATACCATAAGTACCTTACCTTATCTAATATAAAATATCCCTATTACATTTCGTACACAAACGTAGAGGCTGATGATCTTGAACTGCGTGTGTGCATCACCAATTCATACCACTAGCTGTAATAGTAATATGATGGAGCAAAATCTAAAAATGCTACTACCTACTTGGAGAGAAGGAACTCTCAAGTTTTTATGGATGGAGATGGAAAAAGTGGCAATATTTTTACTTTTACGATCTTGATATTCTTTTGAAGAACAGGAGCAAGGAGGACCCCCATCAATAGAATAGAGAGTAGTAGGAGGAGAAGGACATGACATGTCAGCTTGGACACATTCATCCATTTCACCAGAAAACTATATAATATTTTCATTACATAGGCCAGCACAGAATTCAATGTTCAATGTCCTTTGGCTAACATAACATAACAGTTAGCTAAAGATTTCTATCCTGATTTTGTCTCTTCTGGGTGACATGGATAATAGATCCTCTCTCTCAAAACTCTTCAAGAAGATTAGGTAAGATAACTTTACCCTTTTTACCTATCAACATCAACGCATCTTTTTCTCTTTAACCAATACTTCCTATATAGTTGGATTGGAAGTTGTGGGAGGTATATAGTCCACCACTGGATTTACTACTGGGACAATAATCATAAAATCCTGAGGTCCATAAGGATCATTTAACACTCCACTGGTCATTCGACTTCTTTTTTTACTAAAAGAATCTCTTCAGCCGAAACCCCATGGCATGCCTCTATACACTTAACTTACTTCTTATTCCTAAAGGCACACACACAACTCATTCCTCCACTTCCAACTACCAACTACTACTACACTGCTCCCTTGTCCTTTTTAAAAGGTCAATAAAATCTCAAGCATGTCAATAAAACCTCCTTAAAGCCACATGTATTTTACTTCCTCGACCTCATTTCTTATTCTTTGTACATATCTTTAAGCCTACGCAATGCAATGATTTCCTCCTCTGACTGACTCTCTCTCATTTATTATTGAAATTTAAAATCATATTTCTTTAGAAATGAAATGTTCCAAATATTAATTCCACTCCGATCGAATCCACCAAAGGATTTAATGTAAGTAAGGATGAGACGATTATATCATTATATTATATTATGGTGTAGTGTGTCCATAGGTATTTGAAATTTCAATATTACTGATTGAGAGTGGGTGGGGCAGCCTATCGTGTCACTGATGAGCCAATTGTTCACAGGGATTAGTCACTTGTCATAAATCGTTAGTCACCCATTCAACTATCTATCTATCCATTTGCTATTATTATTCATATTGGTTGTGGGATGACTGAGCAAAGCTGGTTGGGATCAACGACTAAGTGCATCTCAAGCATCTCCAACTTTGAAATGTTAGAATTATTAATAATCCAAATCGAAAGCCATTCATCATAAAATGGATGATAAATATATTTCATAATGTACAATCCAATTCAATATAACACAAGTACATTTTCCTTTTGCTACTTTACCCTGCAGAGCATTATTATATTATGAATGCAATGTACTTCCTCTCCCATATAATTTCATATTTTATATCATTTTTATATTATATTATAAGTAGCAGCCACTTGGACTAAATGCAGAAGGAGGTGGTGGTACAGCAGTGATCCTGGCTTGGTAAGTAATCAGTGAACAAATATAGTCAGCAGTCAATATGTACAAGTAGATACTTCTTGGAGAGTAGTCGGTGTCAGTCAGTGACCACCATTTATCAGTGTCAACTTTACAATATTGACACTACTGACTAGCTCACTCCACTCTCATCTCTCGAATCGAATTCTCTGCCATGAGAATCAGTCAAGCAGAACTTTCATACCAGTCTTAGTATCCGATCGGGATTTATTTTATTCTTTACAACGCCGACTTCAGTCACACTTCCTTTCCGCCGACACAAAATGCATCGATCGACCCTGGCAGTGGAAATGCATGGAAGTTCCATAGTCAGACTAGACGCATTCCATCACAATCAAAATAGCTTAAATATTGAGTGAAACTTTGAAACAAGTGAAAATCTCTCACAATCCTAAACTTTCTCCTTTGCCTATTAACTTCTATGATATAATATTAGAGCCAAGCCAGTTAGGGATTCCCTAAGGGAATGTCCAAAAAGCACGTGCTCGTGCTTTCAAACACCCGTTCAACGTTTCTTTAGTAAATCATCACCCAAATTGACACGTGGTTTTTGGTCTTCCCCTAATTTTGTCCTCTCCACTCTTTCTCTCTATTCAGTTATAACTGGAGTGGAAATCGAATGAATGACAATTAGTTTGTACAGTTGGGATTTCCCTAGCTGCGTCTAAATACCTAGAACACAATATGAGTGAATGATTCGCAAATAAGTTGCGTTGTTTTCGATGGAAGCTAATTAAAGTGGAATTGGACTGTGGCCCATTACATCTACCATTCTATTACACTATTTATCTTCCCTTGTGCACATGGACCATCTGCAAACGATCCACAATATACAAACAACTCGGTTAGTTCGGATTTTACTCTCGTAATCTCATAAAACGGACCACACTTCCTTTCTTCCAGTAATAATCCTTTCTCTCCCTATACGACATCCAAACCAAAATGGACAAATCCCATCTCATAATATTATACAAAATGCGTCCAACATGCACATAAAGTGCATCTTGCATTCTCCACCAGAACCAAAAACCAAACCAAACCACTATCAAATCTGACCAAAGAGAACAAATCCCAGCTGCAGCTGCTGTCTAGTCTAGTCAGTCACATTAAATACATTTTTGTCCTTGTAACTTGAATTCCAGATTTAAATTTGGAAACTCTCCTCTGCATCACAAGCAAAATTCAAGTCCAAACTGTACACTCAACTGTTTTGTAAAAAATAGTAAAACCTGCAGAGAAGCGAGAGAAAGAAAGAACTTTCTCCGGATAAGCTTCACCATAAAAACAAAGAATGCTTGTCTAAAATTCCTACACAATTTCCCCGAAATATATCTTACAACCTTTTGTTATTACCTTTCTCCGAAGCATCTTTTAACATTATATAGAAAGGAATTCTCCAGATGAGAATTAAGGCTGAATCCAAAGGTAGTCGTAGTATACGGAAGAATCGATAATAATTCCAAACAAGAGATCGAGATGAGATTTTCGGGGAAGGAAAGACAACAAATTGGATATGATGAACTGGTTTAATTTTCTCAAATATCATAAACCTATCAACCATCCTAAGCAAGCAACCTTCTTCCTTCCACTTGGATCCTGAGAATTTTCTACAAAATTATTATGAAAGGAACCCAGCCTACAAGATTCACAAGCACAAGGCTTCCTTTTACCTTTCATTAGATCCAAATGAGATTGCTCTGACGTTCACTTTTGAATAAATATATTTTTCCACCCAGCGACTTTTATACCAGCACGTAAATCTGTTGCTAAGAGCTCTTTGAACTTCTAAAAATCCATGGGAAGTACAACACAGCCATAATGTAATATAAAAGCCGTATAGTATGAGATGATGATTTTGACTAAATATTAATCTAGGAAGTAAGGAAGTCGGAAGACATTATACATTACAGCGTAAAAGTCACTACGAATCTCATCTCATGGTATGGAAACAAAAGCAAACATTCTTTCCTCGTTTGTCTGATGAAAATGCCTGTATACTGGGTAAACTTGGACGGTACCACGAAATCCGATTTTTAATAAGGTGACCAGGGTGATGATGATGATGTGATGAAATGAAACTTGGTGGTTCTTGCTTCTAGATGAAGATTTCTCATCCCCTCCTCTAAATAAAAGGAAATGTCATGGCTGAATAGACATACCATACCACCATCACCACCACCGCTGGTGTAATATACCAAAGATGTAATATACCAGCTTATATTATATATATAATATAAGCTGGATATTCCTTATAGATTAATCTCCAATATTCTTCTAAGGTTGAAAGAGTGAAACACGAAACCTAAAAAGACTAAAAACCCATTCGGGTTGCTTTGCTAGAGGAAGAAGATTGCTAATTAATACGAAGTAAGATCAAGGCTTTCTCATCTCTCATAATAAAATAATATCCTTTTGATATATAAATATCATCAAATCCATACTGAACTTATCTAACGTGTAGAGAGAGAGAAAGAGAGAGAGGCAGGTATATTAGTTTAATATTATTAAAAGGTACGAGTTTAATCATCCCTATCATCATGATCACCATCAAACTCATCTCGCTCCTAACAAAAGAGATGTGCTAAAATTATTTGACAAGCACAAACTCTCATTTCTCATTCAAATCTCGTATACGTTTAAGAAGATTCATTCTTATTTTAATATTATTCATTTATTATCATATTAAAATAAATTTATTCTTTCATAGCTAACCGTTTAGAAATCGCACAGGCCATTTTCATCATCAATTCAAACAGGACATAGCTTTATGAACAATCGTTCATTAAAAATAATTTGAATTTGTCCAATACATTAATTAAGCCCGAAAATATTTAATAGAAACGTAGACAATTAAATACACACCATTTAGAAATACAAATATAAAAAGCTATGTTAATTTCATTCCGATTAAACCACCCCGCACGGGCTAATTAGCAAATAAAATAAAACTGTGTATTTGTATTACATGAAAACCTTGAAAATGGTATTAATTACCAATCCCCAAGTATTAGAAACAGAAGGGTTCATTCATACTCCTAAATGGAAGAAAATCAAGTCTGATTTCCACCAAGAAGAATATTCAAAGACGATCTTCCTTCCCCAAGCTGGGATGGATTCACCCCGTTGACAATAATAATTGCTTTAATCAGAAACAAAGAGGCTCTCCTCCTCCCTTAATATATTCCCTGACAGCTGACAGTTATTTTATGACATTTCTAAATTGGCAAAACTGTCAACCCCTCTCTCATCTGATATCATAGAAGAGAGAATATAAGAATAGAGTTACACTACACTCACTATGGACTGCATCCTATCCCTTTGTCTCTCTATCCTATTATTATTATTACTCACATTTTATGTCGACTATTTCTTCACCTAGTACATAGATGGGACAAAACATAAGTATAATGTCATCTTTCTATCTCTCTCCATGTATTTTGTACATTTTACAGAGAATCCCTTTGACAATTGAAGCAGCAAAAGTGTTCAATGGAAGAAAACAAAAACAAACAGTTTTGGTTTGAAAATGGAACGTCCGTATGATCGTTGCTGAGGGTTAAAATGGAAATATGATCAAAAGATGGGAAAATACAAAGTACAAAAGACTTCAAATTCATCATTCCACTCAAACAGATCCAACTACAACCAGCCATCCATTCACCAACTCACTTTTCTTTGTTCCGAGAATAAAAAATATAAAATCTCAGAATGGTTAAATTTCTCTATTTCAAATTTCAATGAATGTAGAACATGAGGGTGGTATGCTTATTTCAAGAGAAACTAAAACTAAATGGTATATAATAGTAGCACATTAAAAGAAAGCACATTCATACAATATAGTGAAGAAAATTAGCAAATTAGACTTTCTCCATGTAACTTGTATAGATTCGTTCATAAATCAAGTTCAAATCAAACCCCAAGCAAAATAAATTTCTTTTAAAACCTCGTTTCATTTCTGTAGCGACTCAAAGAGTGAGTGAAAGCACCCACCCACAAGAGATTTAGATATTTCAAGTAGAGTTTCCATGAACAAAAGAAAGTTGGTGGACTGGACAGGACTGGACCCACACTGACTCTTAAATGTAGATCCAATCCAATCCAATCCACAGTCGTCCAGACTCCTCACTGTTTTGCTGAGTTGACCAAGGATAAAAATTACCTTCATGCTTTCATACAATTTGCCATGTAATAAAACATCCCACGCATCACCACATCATATCACATGCGATAATGATTTCAAATGTGACCACATAATGCGTAAATATCACACCACACCAAATATTATGACAATTCACTATAATAATACCTCTATAATCACACCAACAAAGCTAACTATTCCATGCATTATTATTTGTGTGGGTGAAAGCAATGCAGTGGTGCCCATCTCAACCGCATATAGACAGACCACCACGGACCAGACAACTACTCACTCACTACCCGGTACCAATTGTTATAGTAAAAGCTGGACAGGACAACGAATCTATATTATACCTAGACCTATTGTAAAGTAGTCAAATTGTTAAAAGCAATAATTTATTCCTTCCAGGCAGAGAAAGACATTTGAATAACATCCTGGTGAAATATTGCTCTCCAACTGATGCCAAAAGTATTTCAACAAAAATTGAATCGGACATCCAACTGTCAACTAGATTTCAAAGAAATATCAACTCATGATAAACGACAAGAGGTACCTAGTATTAAAAATTAAAAAAGACTGATGACTTTTTATCACAATAAAAAAACCTATAGTAAGCAATTAATTATTCCTTACATTTACATACTCAGCTGAATCATTCTAGCATCAAATAAATTCTTAATAAAAATTAAACCACTCAAGTATAAAATGATGTTTTCAAATTTTTTTAAAATGTTCTAGCCCATAAATCTAACAAAAAATATTTTTCTCTCTATTACATTCGTTAAAAAGTGAGCACATTACTGGTGTACAAGGATCAAAGTGAAATTTTCTGCTCTTTTGAGTTGACAATAACAAAAACGCATGATTGAACTAGTGCGTAGTTTATTACTAGGAGAAGTAGGTATAAGGCACTTCGAAAGACATAATACTATAATATTATATGAGAATGAGATGCCAAACCAATAATAAGATGAGAAAAAAGAACTCTCATCCTACATCCTACTTTTTATCAAAAGTTACCCAAGTCTCTATCATCATGGCATTCGTAAACTGAGCCATTTTCTCCCTTTGACGATGATGATGAGAAATGTTCAATGTGTGTATGCACAACTTTATTTTATAATCTACCCAATTCACTTTCTACTTTGTCCATTTCTTTTTCTCAAATGTAGCGAAAAGAAAAAAAAACTTTCGAACGAGCCAGCAGCAACTAGTGCTTCTGTTTTCAAGAGATGCTTCATCATGTGTTAAAAAGGTCATATGGAAGTTATTTTTCCAAGGAGAAGAGAAAGTAGGCATTTCCTCTAAAAGCTTTTGATACCTCTATTTGATGACATGATATGATGATAATAGAAAGACGGATCCCAATCGACAATGAAGAATCAAGACATTTCCAACTTGCAACTGCCAACGTTTCCAAGGATGCAGTTACTAAGCACCTAGTGACACGGGTGGAATGGGGGTTGATAGTTGATAGAAAGAAGAATGGAATTCGTCTGATTTTTTCCTGTATCGTTTGCTTTCCCTTCTTATAAATAAGAAGATCATTATTCCGATTCGATCGGAGGGAGAAAAGAAAGCAAGCGAAACCAACCCTGCCTAGGTTACATACACATGATGAGGTGAGTGCTTAGGGCTCGTTTGGTTTCAATACCATTTAGGATTCATTCAGAAAGCACGACATGCTTCATTTTTTAGCACTAGCTTGTGGGTTCAACGGTAAACTTTAAGGCGCTTCGAGACGCTTGGCAGCCATGGACTCGACCTGCGGGGCATTTGCCACGACGCTTGTCGAGCCCTTCGGGCGCTTAAAGGTACCCTTGTTCGGTCTAACCCCATTTGGCTGCGAAAGCAACCCTCTGCATCTTAAAATCTACCGTTGAATCCACAAGCAACCGTTTATTAGGTGAATCATCGCCTAAATAAAACACATGCTTTTTGGACATCCCCTTAACTAGGTAGGTAGAGGGTATTTATTCTCCCATAATAACAATACTGTGTGTTGAAGGAACCCCTAACTGGCTCAAGATTGAGTGACTCTTCCGATGAACTGCATGTCTTATTGGATGAAAATGTGACTGAACTGAAGCCCTGGTTACCATACCATACCAGTTTCACCCCGCAATGATCATCATGATACAATAATGATGATACTCAGATTCACCGAAGACACACCGAAACGGGTATTCCCCCTGACTTCCTACTCCTATGTGTATGATATTTCATCCCTCTCTCTCACCCTTTCAAACAAACCATCAAAAATCCCCTGTGTTGTACTAAACTAATCTTAAATACAGGGCTTTTATATGCAGATTTTATTTTTCTCAGTATTACATTACACACACATATCCATTGTAGACTGTAGCTAAAGAGTTGTGTACTTCTTTTGTGTGTAATTCAAATTCAAGGGATGTTTAATGAATCAAAACTGTTTCCAGTATGGATTTAAATTTTGAATATCCACAGCATACAAAGCTCTTATAATAGGAGAAATGTTCAAATGTTCAATGGCCAATCCCTTGTTAAACTCTTTAAAAAATCTGGCTAAAATGTAATAATGAAAAAATAATGTCAACTCATTCAATCATTCCGTTTCCACATTCATTCAAGCACATTTATGCCTTTAGAAGCAGTAGTACTGGATCTCCTAGTTGGTGGTGGACAAAATGTTGACATTTTTATTAGCAAAAATATATAAATGGTTCTAAAGCCAGAGGAAAAAGGAAGAATGAAAATGCCATGCCTGGGACAAGTACCACTGAGGAGCGACCATCCACCACCGACTCGGCGATGACTGAATGAGTCCTGACTGACTGTGACTACCTACCTAGTCCAAATACAATTCACCCTTTTAGTTTTTTATACTTTTTTATATTATTAGATGAAAAATCCCCCTCCGACCAAAGACCAGAACGAAAATCTAACATTTTTTACAATATATAAATCTAACTAAAGGATACCAGCAAAGAAACCAAACCAAACCAGAGCTAAAATGTCGATGTCAACGCTGTCGACCAGATCAGACCAGACTAGACCACTTACTGTTGACTGTACTTCACATCACAACTATCAATCAATAATTTCCCTTGCTAAATGCAAGGGCACGCCACACCACACCACGCACCCTTTACGCTATAAGTGCGTACACAATACAAAAAAAATCTCGAATCAATCAATCTATCATTGGGCACAACTCTGCACATAATTTAACATTTTACTAAATAGAATATGTCACTGTCACTTTCCCTTCCTAAACGAATACAAAATATCCTTATGCTTTTTCCATTTTCTTTCAATCAAAAAATTACTCAATCTCTATATTATCACATAAGATATGAGTATGAGATTATCATCCCACCGTCGCCCTAAATTCTAAATCCATTCGAGTGGAATTAACAAAGACGAGAGAGAGAGAGAAAAAAACTTTTCAATTTCATAAGTAACAAAAGATACACATACACACTTTTGTACTAACCAGCAGGACATTTACTCTGACTAAAAACCAAACGAACCGGGTAGCCTTGGAAAGTCCCGGGTGGGTTTTATATTATATTATTTTTGCATGTTATTTTCAGAACAAAATCCGAAAAAACCGTATTATATTTTATATTATAATCTACCAAGGAGGTCACCAACTGGATCCATTCATCATTCAATTTTTTTTTCATCCTCCTTTAAGTAAAGTTCCCCTCCCCCTCTTGAAATAATAACATTATACTTTCTATTAGATTACTAGTAAAGTATGTAAGCTGCTTGTGACACTTACATACAAATACAAACCAACTAGCAACTTTTATACCTTGTAGATTTAAAAAGTATCACTATGAGAATACAATAGACTCCTCCATCATCATCATATTAAAAAATATTAACTCCTTCAGTTCAGTCCCATATGTGTATGTCTGTCTACAGAAAAAAATACCTGCTTGACAATCGAACCTTTGGAAAAGTAAAGAAATGCAAATTCCTATAGCCAAACTAAACTTTCAGCTAAGGAAGGAATGGACACTGAAGATATATAATATAGTAATAGTAAGGCATTGTACTGTCCAAAATCCCAGGGTGTCACATACACAGTCAGTCAGATTAGCTTTATTTATGGGACAGGCGAAACCGGACACCCGAGAACTGAAAGGACGATACTTTTTTACTTTACTCTTTCCCTATACCAGGACAAATAATAATAATAATGTATACACTTTTTTATCCATCCTATGCAATGATATGAAATAAAAAAGAGGTTGTTGGGTCTTGGAAGTTGGCGATGACAGCATAAAGGAGAGATAGAAACAAGACCAAAATCAGATATCATAACTCAACGCCATTTCTTAAAATCTTTCAACTCTTACGATTATTGCAATGTGCTCCTTTCAATTAATAAATATACAGATGGGATAGAAAGGTAACAAAGTCAAAGATCGCTTTCTTTTTAAGATATGTCCGAATGCAAGTGGCATAGCACCTGATAGCTCACCACACCACTCACCTGTGTCACATGATCATCAATCAACAAATTGTCCACTTCAACCTGTCTTCAACCTTTCAAACAGATGTGGACTTCTCTAGATCAAAAGTGGAAATCGTTTAACTGTTAACCTGCATATTGATGACCTTTATACTTTATATACTTTATAGTTTACCACTTAAGATTGACTTGACCTTAAAAACTAGCTTAGGGATTTTTAATACCTCTGAGGACCTTTTGAAATAAAAGCCAAACTATAAATTTAAGGATGAAAAATCCTTTGGGAATGTTTTAGCTAAGTTTTCAGCCCGGATTTCATATTTTTATTTATTCCAGTAGAAGAAAGAAGGGTTGTCTTAGATGTCATACATTGTAGGGTGTAAATAACTTGGGTAGGGAAAATGGAATCAAAGGACACTTTAGGGTTTCTGGTGGAAGGAAGGCCCCCTCCTGGGACGTCAAGATGACAATAGGTTGGCATAGCATAGAGTAGTCCCAGTCAGTTTCAAGGAAAAAGGGAATCAAAGGGAAGTGGAAATGGTAGTCAGAAGGAAGGGAACAATAATGAAGACTGATACCTCGCATCTCATCTCCAGTCCTTTTTTATAACATCAGGGGGATTATACCCTATCCTTATAATGTATAATGGGGAGAAATGGTGATTTCATCAAAAATTTAAAATTAAGGGATATCTTATATACCTACATGTAAACTTATAGTTGTTCCTATTTAATACCTTAGCACCTGCAAGATCATGTCTAAATGCACTTTCTCAACTGATTCTTTACTGCATCTAACAAACTACACATGATTCATGAACATTCTTCAATTTTGCATGAATACCATAAGTGTCTATCTTGTCTTCTGTCCCTGTATGTGTGCATGTGATGGGGGATTCATGAAATGAGCCAGAAATAATCTCTCTCTCTCTTCTTACATCATTTAAAGTGGATCTTGGTTTCATTTTGGTGCATAAAACTCTCCCGACACATTCAAGGAAAAAAAATCGAACGGGTAAGAGAAAAAAGTCTCTGTACCGATTGTTGTTGTTGTATAAGTAACTAACTTTGTTGCTGACTGCGGGTATTATTACTCCAGTATTATTATTATTATAAAAGAGAAAAGTAAGTGAAAATGGCTGGAAGATATAATCTAAAATCCGCTACTAGACAAGAATGTCTATAGAATCGCAACCGAATTCGGAGAAGCGGAAGAAAACCCATCATTTGCATAAGGAAACACTTTATTTTTCAACTATTTTCCCCTTCTTTCTTACCATACCAAATACCAGCTAGAGAGTAGTGTGAGGCATTTTTCAGCAAAATTTGTACACATTAGTTACATAAGGAAAATAAACCATTCACAACGCTCTAAGAAAGTATCGTCAGTTATCTATTGAACTATTGGAAACTATTGGGTTTATTTG
>JAQFZZ010000753.1:0-14647 GCA_034696405.1 Isotoma caerulea
ATACCTTCCTATAAACGTTAACATAGAAACGTATCAAAAGTGAAATGAAAGTGAAAGCAAGTCTACAAAGGGCTTTATACATCTTTATATGTTTATATATATTTATAAAATCTGTGTCTGGATGCATGTATTAAAATTAAACGATACATTTCCCCCTAAATGAGGCTAACAATTCGCACCTTGTTTAATTACCTGACAAAGATAATTTAATTTGGCATGACTTCTCGTCAGCTTTCGTACAATAGATGAGAATTGAATTCCCATTTAAAAAAGCTTCACAAAGTCCAGTAAATCATTCCTGCTCTTACATTTCTTCTAAAACGATCATTTCCAGATTCTTTCGAAGTTTTACTCCAAAACTCCAATCATCTTGCAATCAGTAAGTAGAACACAATTAACTAAAGTACGTTTTACCTGCACAACAAAATTTATTAGTTAATAATTTTTAAATTGTGAAGTACGTCTCTGTTTTCCTCGCTCTCGTCGCGGTTGCCAGCTCTAGCGGTCTTCACGGATACACCGCATTTAAGTACGTACAACACGCTCACGTCGCCCAAGCTATTGCCGTTGCCTCGCCAGCCATCGCAGAGCGAGCTGTCCCAATCGCTTATGTGCAACCTGCTGTTGCCCACGCTCAAACTGCCCTCGCTGTCCGAAGCGTCGGAGTTTCTCAACACAGCCTTGACGCTTATAAAGCTACCCCACTTGCAATCGGAGCTTACAGCGCTTGCTAATTTCTCATTTCAGAAAGTCTAATCAAACTGAAGTATTCAGCATGACACCATGACACGCTTGTAATTTTGTACCTGTTTGTATTTTGTTTAAACATCAATTTGGTCGAATAATATAAATGCAGATTTGTTTACTTAAAATCCTGAAATATGTTTTATACATTCATGTCATTTCCATCCGCACGCTGCAGGTGTATTTATAGTTCAAACAAAATCAGTATTTATTAAAATAGTTCAAAATTAGTATTCTTTACAATAATTAATTGGGAAAAAATATTTTCCTTTAAAAAAATTTATATTTAAAACTGATTTTATGCATTTTAGAGAAGCGATCATGATTTTTCTTGCACATGATCCGAGACCTTTTAAAGCAGATATAACTAACAATTTAATAGCTGTACGGACCTCAAAAAAACAAAAAACACAATCAAAGACAACAAGTATCCAAAAGAGACAACAATGAACACTGTGACAATATTTGAATTCATATTCTGAGGATAAAATCTATTTTCTAAGCCTAATTAATATCACCGCTGGAAAGTCCAAAGAATCCACAAAGTCACTCCACATCAAGCAAATGCCAGACTCGAATATATATTTAAACCTCGTGTAGACATACTCCGCACCAATGCGTGAATATCTAAAAATCTCTAACATTGAATTAATTGTTTCTTCACTTTTCATATAAGGATATCTCGTAATATGTGATCTCTGTTTAAATGCAATCTGCTCATACTCTCATTTTCTCTTTCGTTGCAACAAAAACATTTTATCACATATCCCAATTATCCCTGCTATATCAGAAATATTTTAAATTTCCGTGTTGGCCAAAATATACGCCGAATTTTGAGTTGTTTCATTAAAAGATTTTAAAATATTAGCAGTCACAACATCTACTCGCAGTTTCTGATCTACAGCATAACGTTCAAGATCGTCTGAATAAATGAAGTTAAGAACGGACACAGTCTGATATAGCTTCTCATTGAACATACCAAAACAATCAGCTAGATGTATTGTTTGGAAATTGCGTAGCCAGATATTCATAAACTTGAAGATAATTCAACAAGGTAAATCGACTTGTTGGTTTTTTATACAATTCCTGGCCCACTAATATAGGAGTAAATTGAATTTCATACGGGACCTCCGATTCGTAAATCTTAAAACCTTGCATAACAATCTCATGAAATGTGTTTGGGTTTTTGTGTCATCGGTGCAACAATCCTATTATTAGTGACAATGCCGTTGTACCCATTTTGCAAAACTATTCCAACCAAAATCCATACAGCGAAAAAGGAGGAAAAATATTTCATCCCACCTATTTTTCTAGTAATTGGTTTCGTCACGGTCTGACCAACTTCTATAAGGGCTCCCCAGAATATCAAAAATAGTTCATCACTTAAGCCCCAAAATCATTTTTATTGGTTGTAAAAAAGAACGTTAAGAAGAAAAAGATTGAAATAAGGGTACATAGCCATACCCAAAGTTAAAAAGGACTCTGATATGTTTCAAGGTCTAGACCACTGTCCACAGGCGAACAAGTCAAAAAAACGTAACTGATGTTCCGAAGAGTGAAAAAATATTGTCGATTAAAGTTTTAATTCCGAGTTTTAATATTCCCCAAACCGATCTCTTGTTTCTGGTAAGTAATTCCGCAGTGAAAACCCATAAATTCCTTCGATGGGAGGGGGAACAGTAATATTCTTACAAGGTATCTGAATCTCTGAAACTCTTCTTCACTATTCCCAGTATTTGCTCTACCTCCGAAGTATTCTCTTACCGAATCTGGGTTGTCTTTAAGGTTTAATTTATCAAAATGGCAGTCAAGTCGATACGGAATCCGTTTAACGTTTTTGTTGATCATATGATTAATCATTGAACGTTTTCCGTTTACGTTTCTCTCATCAGTAACAATAGAATCATTGTGAGTCCATAGTAATTCCTAATATTGTTTTGTCGGGCTTGCAACTTTAGGGTCAATACGTAAGATGCAAGTTGTGCATTTGTACAAAACTCCTTTTATGTATTTCTCTCGCTCTAAGATATGTTTACTTGATTTTACCGCCATAAAAAAACAAATAGATGGTTTACTTCCAAATACGTTTTGAACCAGTGTGGGAAATCTTGACAAGGTTTTGTTTTGTATTCGTATGAAGAAGGTATGAATCAATCGTTTTGAGAAACTACAATGCCATGATAAACGTGGACGGAAGATAATTGGGCTTTTCTACTTCTAGATTAAAATTGTAATATAGATTCGAGGGACCGAAAAAATGGTTTAAAGTCTCGCGGTGTGGTGAAACCATCAAGATGAATGAGCAATTTCGCATTCTCTATTTGGCGATGTTAAATCCACTGAAAATTGTCTGGCCTAAATTCACAGTCATGTCTCGGATGTTGGTTGAAATGTAGAAGTTGGAGAAAGCCTGGAAATCCATTTCGTTTTCTTCGAAACCCCAAATATTTATGAAGCAGAAGTCAAATACTTTCAAGTAATTTGCAACGTCTTGCAAATATACTTTTTGGAGTTTTAAGGCAAATATAATGCCTGGTAGATAGATAAAGAATATAAAAAGTGAACGGGAAGAAACCATCGTAAGCAATTTTTCAGAAGCGTAAAATTTGTGTTTGTTATCAAGTGCCCTGTTTCTCAATACAGAGCTAGTTATATGATTCAAAGTAAGCAATGGACTTTGAAGAATATTTGGTTCCGGAATTAAAACAATTACTATCAGTCTCTTAAGTTTGCAATGTGATTGGTGTTTTTCGTAAAACTAAGGCAAGTTGTACTGTAGTATTAGTTTTTCTTTGAATGATTTAGTAAGTGATGAGGCAATTAGTTGTAAGAGTGAAGACAAACACATTCAAATAATTTTACTAAAACGTTGGTATTAAAATTCGTCGGTCAGATAATTGGAACATAACCATTCATATATCATAGCTTTTCGTAATTAAAAAATACAACATGCGATGTTTGAATACTGTATGGCTTTCAACAATGATGAAAATGATCAAAGTATTCATTTTCTTGGATGACGGATGATGATTTAACCGTAAAAATCAATTGAAATACGCCCGTGGTTAAAAGCTTTCTTAAATTCCATCCAACTGTTTTTTCCTTGCGTTTTATGTAAGAGTGAACGAGAAATTTGTCTGGACATTTACGCCGCAAAACTAATTACGAACATTTTATCTGCCGATATACATAATTATTACATCTGGGTTAAATATTGTTATATGTCTTAGAAATATTTCAGTAATTACAAATAATATTATATAAATGTTGTTAAAATGCTTTCTAAATTACATTAGAAAAAAAACTTTACTATTACTTTTTTCATGCTATAACCAGAGAAAACCCCTCACATATGTACAAACAAGACGTATCATCATTTCTATCATTAAAACCCACCTTGCATATCTGATCATTGACAAATGTTCTAATTTCCAAATTAACAGTATAACCAGAGAAGTTGGCAGGAATTCTGATTGTTAAAGTGAAACTGTACAATTCTTCGGGGTTGAATGGGCCATCCCGCGTTGTTTCAGCAAGTAAAATGCTCACTCCATTTAAAATAGCCTTTACCTCAATTATTATCGTTTCATTCGCCAATGCTATAAAACAAAAGAAAACTGTTTGCATTTGGTTGAAAAAACGAGACTACAAACCTAACAAAATAATGTAGTTACGTGGAAAGAATTTTGTCTCAATAACGACATCAGTTTCCGGGTTTACAATGCAGGATTTTTCTTCGCACCCCGTAATGTTTACTTCGTACCGAGAGGCAATACCACCTGTTAAATATAGTCAGAGTATTTCTGAGATATTTAAGAATTCTACAGCATTAAAAGTTTTCCAGTTTACTTACCACATTCATACCAATCGTCATCGCTCTTCGCTTCTGAAAAGGAGCTCCTGCTTGTGTCTAAATATGCACCGTTCGCAACGGTAAAGCACACTACGACAATGAACAAATTTTGCATTTTAGTGTGTAAAGAAATACTAGAAAATATTGATTTAACAACAAAACAACTCGAGTCGAGTTACTCGACAAACAGACAAAACTAAATTGCAATCGTCAAAAACAAGATTTTATACTGCTCATTTCTCTCATTTTTTGTGGGATGTTAAACAATATAATATTTAAAATACGGGAGAACATAAGCTTGCTTTTTGTTAAGCTCCATTTTATAGTTATTAAGTATGTATTTAAAGTCAATTCAAGATAAGGGGGCTTAGAAACTGATACGTTTATGACAGAATAAGCTACAGGCTTATAAACTTTCAATTTACAAATTTTTAATAATTACTGACGGAGATATGGGCTGTGCAGATTATATTTTGGTTTTTAAGCTAACTCTTATCCTTACTTTAAATACTAAATTATATTTTGATTTCACTTTAGGTGTATTGTTCAACAAAATATTACGATAATAATATTGTCTTTCCAGATACCTCAATACTGCAATCCATCATAGTTTCATGTCAACTATCAACGTCAATGTCAGAGTAAATCTAATCATTCAATCATGCGCGCTAATCCTATGGATACAGTTTCAAGTGGCCATTAGCATGTATTAACAGAATGGGTTTCTTATTTTAAGAATTAATCGCATTCCTGCAAAATCTTGTAATTCTTTAGTATATACCGTAGAACAAGTTAAGTTCTATTTCGTTTGAGAAAAAGCGTAATGTATGTATGTTTCCATAGTGCCAACATGGTTAAAACCTGCCAATCATTAAAGAAACGAATTAACACCTAGTTTCTAAATAGAATATCAAATCTATGCATTAAAGAAGCGGAATAGGTTTACACATTTATTCAAAACATGCTGAATTAAAAAAATCTTTAATATTTATTTTGAAATTACAATGCGTTTGTTACATTCACATTAGGATGCACATTTCACCAAACTTTACTCAACTTGCAGTACTTTAAGGTGTAGTGCAAGTTAATAAATTTAGAATAAAATCCAGAAAAAAACTAAACAGTTTTTACTTGCTCGATTTACAAAATAAATAGCACAATGTCAAATGGTTCAATGGTACGTAAAAAACAATATTTTGATCAAAAATTACAGAGCCGTATATTAAAAGTATTTGTTTGGTACAACGTGTGCCTTTCAAGTGAATAATTAACACATCATTTCATTACAATTTAGCACAAATTATGTCTACTTCTACTTATAGCTATTTTATATTAGTTTAGTTAAATTTCTGAGTTTCTAAATGCCAGCTTAAAAATGTTCGTACCAAGTGCATTATATGTGGTCTCGAACCCTTGAACAAATTAATAACAAACAATCCAGTCATTTTACGCATCTATATTAAAGCCACAACAATAGCCAACAAATATCCACAAGAGACAATAACAAATACAGTTACAATATTTCAATGCAGATTTTGCCGGTAAAATCGATTTTCTAAACCAGACAGCCGGTGGAAATTCCAAGGAATCTACAAAGTCCCTCCACATAAAATAAATACCAGATTCCAGGAAGTATTTGAATCTCGTGTAAGCATACTCCCCTCCAACACGTGCATAACTAAACATCTCAAGCATTGACTTAATTCCGTGTTCACTTTTAAAATACGAATATCTCGTGATATGTAACTTTGGTCCAAACACGCGTTGCTCATAATTCCTCATCTTCTCCTCTGTTGCTAGAAAAATCGATTTCTCACATTTTCCAATTATGCTTGCTACATTTGAAATCTTCAAAGTCTTAGTGTTTGCTAAAATGTATGTGGTAAGCGGTAATGATTTATTGTATGGTTTCAAAATTTTTGCAGTGATATTTTCCGCATTGGGTTTATGCACAGTCTGGTAATCCGGCTCAAACTAAATTGATGATACATGACTTTTCCCTACTTTAAAATACCACATCTGCCAGACATATTGATATCTTGGAAAATTCTATTCAAGAAAGTCAAGAACCTCGCAATAACTTAAATATGTAAATCGACTTTCTCCCAATTTAAATAACCCGGGAGCTACAAGTATTTCGAAATCTAGTGAATTATAAGGAGTCTCTGTAGTATAAAATGTAAATCCCAGAGTTGACGCCTCGTAAAATGTCTCAGGGTATTTCTGTACCAACGGTACAATTCCATTTGTAACAATTCCTTATAACCACTTTGCAAAACGATACCAAGCGAGTCCCATAAAACAAAAAATAGTTAACAATATTTCATCCCAGTAGCTTTATTCGTAATAGGTTCTCTAATAGTTTGGCCAACTTCTAAAAACGCTCCCCAAAATATCAAAACTAGTTCATCACTCAAGTTCAAAGAAATCTTTTAGTTTTGTAATAAAAAAGAACAACAAAAAAGAGGTGACAGAACTCAAAGTACAAAACCAAACCCACAGTTGAAAAGGTTGTTGGTACGTCTGAAAGTCGACACTACTATCTGCAGGTGAACATGTCAAAAACACGTAACTAATATTTCGGAGAATATGTAACAAACTTATTTTACCCGGTTCTTCTAAAGTATTTAAGCCAATTTCAGGTGAATTTTTACCACTTGCACAAAGACGTGCAGAATAGTTCTTTGGAAGAGGGACCAATAAAACTCGCAAAAATATTCCAAAGGCATCGTCCTGTAATCCAGAAGCAGCTGTTAATCTTGTAAAATATTTCTTTACAGAATCAGCATAATCTTTGATTGGTTTAATCGTATTCGCACCACATGGATACAGAAATTGTTTGAGCTTCTCATGTTTCGAAATGATCTGATTAACCTGCAATCTTTTAGGTTGCAAATTTCTGTAATCAAAATTCGAAACATTTTGATTCCAAAGCAATTCGTAATATTCTTTTTTCCTTTGTTGCCAGTTAAAATATTCAGGATTGCCGTATAGCATACATGGATTACATTTGTAGATAACTTTTGATTCATTTTTGTTCCCTTTCAGGAAATGCCCATGATCAATATTTTTTAACAAAATCACAAGAAAGTGGTTAACTTCAAATACTTCAAAAAAATTAGATGGTTCTGAATGCATTTCATTTGAAGGAGATATAAATGCATCGTTTTCTAAAGCTATTACCGCATGATACACATGGGATAAGGTGACGAGATTTATTTATTTTGTAATAAGTCAAATGTTTAAAGATTTTATTGTTCCATAAGGTAATGTAATTTAGTGCCACGATTGCAACGAAAAAACAGTTTCGAATTTGAAATTTGGCGGTGTTAAAATGGTTGAATGTGGTATTTCGCATATGACGTGTGATAATATCCCGAGTGAATATTGAAATGTGGAGTTTGAAAGAAGTTGAAAATCCATTTCGTATTTATCTATAGCCCATATATTCATATAGAAAAAGATAAACACTTTTAATTGATTTGCGAGATTCTGAATATACACGCTTTGAGTTTTAAAGGAAAATAAATTAGCTGGTAAATAAACCAATATTATTCAGAAGGTTAAGTATAAATTCATTTTGGTGGTTTATTAAAGAGTTAGTACAAAGGTGATTCTTAATTTATTTTTTCTATATGAATTTCACACCGCTGCAAACATTTAAAAACTGACGTAAGTTAACAAGAAATTTGTTTTATTAAATCTTCCTTGAAATATGCTGCATGTAAAATATTAGTTTGTATTTAGTATGTGGTGCTAAAGGTTGTTAGAAATACATTTAGGGACATGAACCTTGTTAACTATGAAAAGCAGTTCTTAACAATTTACTAAAAGCATATTATTCCTATGTTATACAACAAACAATTTATTTAAGTGGTTTAATTTTCGTGGCTTCGTCGAACGACTTTTAATTTACAATTTAAAAACGTTTTAATCAATACAACTAGCTTAAAATTTGTCCTAGCAGAAGTATCAACTGTATTGGCTTTATACAAATGTGCCAATGTAAAATAAGAGCTACTACATTCTCAAAATTAGACAAGTAAAGCTAATTCATTAGTAGAATTTGCCATGAATATACTCGTCCTAATACAAAATATTTGAATGATTTACCTGTTCGTGTTTCAATCATTGTGGAAGTCTTTTTTTATTTTCTACAAATTAAACTGGTATTTTTGAAGTTTTTGTAATTGATTTAATTTAATTTATTACACAAATAAGACGTGTTTAATTTCCGCATCATTATCATCACTCAATCAATATAAAAGTATTACACCATATGTAAATCAGACCTAATCTAACTTAAAAGATATAGTCTTCATTGAAACAAAACAGGTGTAATGTGTTAATTAAAACACAAAAACTTATTTTCGAGGGTTTCATTTCATGAATTACAAATTACAATAAATCTATTACAAAAACATGTAATTCTATTTCCACCCGCTCTGTTTAAAAAAATCCTTTGCATGTATTTAATAAGAATGAAAAAAAATGTGACTATGCATGACCTCAGAAACATTAAAGCAGACAAAACCGCAACTTTTATAATTCTGCGTACCTCATATAAAAGGACAACTAATGACAACAAATATCCAAAAGAGACAACAATAAACACTGTAACAATATTTGATTGTAGATTTTGTGGAAAAAAACGATTCTCCAATCCTAAGACTACCGCCGGAAATTCCAAATTATCAACAAAATCCCTCCACATATAATAAATCCCGGATTCTAATAAATACTTAAACCTACTGTAAGCATACTCGGCCCCAACCCTTGTGTAACTGAATTTCTCAAGGTTTGAATAAATCACCTCTTTGCTTTTAAAATATGGGTTCCGCGTAATATGCGACCTTGGCCCAAAGACACGTTCCTCATATTTCCTCATTTTCTCTACAGTTGCTATAAAAGCTGTTTTCTTGCACTTCCCAATGATTCCCGCCACATGTGAAATATTTGAAATTTCCGTGTTAGCTAGAATATATGATGGCAATGGTACATGCTCCTTATAATCATTGAAGAGTAGCGGTAAAATTTTGTCTTTCATCATGTCATATTCTGCTACTTTATAACACTGTTGAAGTGATGTAAGCTTTTTCAACTTAGAACACGATGTGCCCCGATACCAATATAACGGAACCTGACGTTGGTTTGCTATTAAAAACGAATCAACCTCCAAATAACTAATGTAGGTAAATTGACTTTTTGGGATTTTAAACAGTTCCGGTGCAATAAGAATTGGAGGCTCTCGAATTCTATATTGGATCTCTGAAGTGTGAAGTTTGAATCCGAGACTCGACACTTCAAGAAGCGTTTCCGGATATTTTTGAACCATCGGCACGACAATCCCGTTTGTGACAATCCCTTTGTAGCCATTTTGTAAAACGATTCCAAGTACAATCCACAAAGCAAAAAAGTAGGAAAAATATTTCAACCCATTTTTATTCCGCGTAATAGGTTCCCTAATGGTTTGGCCAACCTCGAGAAAAGCCCCATAAAAAATAAGAATGAGTTCATCACCCAACGTGAAAACCTCTTCCTTATTTGTCATCAAAAAGAACAAAAGGAAAGCAAAAAATGAACTTAAGGTACAAACCCAAACCCAAATTTCAAATGGCTTCCGATACGTCTCAAGATCCAGATTACTATCAGCAGGTGAACATGTAAGAAATATGTAACTTATATTTCGTAGAATCACTGAATATCGGTGATTATCAAGTCGATTTGTTCCTTCATACGGGGGAATTTTTAATTCCAATGTATTCAACCAAATTTCTGGTGCGAGATCAGTCACTTTACAGTTCATATATGGAACAAACTCCTTTGGAAGGGGAAACAAAAGATTTCTCACAAACATTCCAAAATTGTCATGATTCATCGAAGTATCACCGATCGGTCTGAAAAAGGTTAGGACAGAATTAAAGTCGTCGTTAATTTCTTTCATTCCATGTCGACATCGTAAATAATATGGAATCCTCTTTACGTTTTCGTTTATAGCTTCAATAACCTGTGATTGCTTCTCTTTAGGACTTTCCACAGAAACACTTGCATCGATGGTTTTCCACAATAGTTCATAATATTCTTTAGTGACATTTTGGCCCTGGTGAAAAGCATCTAAAACGCATGAGGTGCATTTATACAAAACTTCTGAAATGTTTTCCCCTGGTGATGAGATTTTTTGGCGGGTATTGTTCTGTATATGAAAAATAAAAATATGATGGATATCCAAACGATGTCTGAAACTTTTGGGAATACCCTCATTCCCATTCAATCTTAAATACTCATGCGATGGAGGTACAAAAGCTGGATTTTCAAAAGTAACCACCGCGTAGTAAACATGTGAAGGAAGGTGATTTGGTCCGCTTCTTGCATAATGGGACAGATGATCATAAAGGTCGTAATCATTCAACGTCATGTGATCAGGTGACATGATTGCAAAAAATGAACAGTTTCGCATTTGGTATTTAGCATAGTTAAAACGACTCCATGCTGTACTCTGCAGATGAGTTGTGACCATATCTCGAGTGTAAATAGAAATGTATGATGCGGCCAGAGGCTGAAAGTCCATTTCGTATTCCTCAAAAGCCCAAATATTTATAAAACAAAATTCGAAAGCTTTTAAGTGATGAGCAATATCGTGTAAATGAACCCTTTTTGTACTGTCAACGTGTACAAGTATGGACATAATAAGTAATACAGTACGAAATGATTGGTGAGTAGCCATTTCTAGGACAATTAGCAGATTGAAGATAACTTCTGTTTTAAATTTTATATGTTCTCTCTCTGAAAATTTAGGATAGAATTCGAGGAATCTTACACCTTGAGGTTGATCAACAGTCTGATGTGCTTCATCATGTCATTTGCGTTGTTTGAAGGACTATTCAACTTGCAAATAATTCATGTCTTGGGTTATGTGCGAGCAGAGAATATTTTCACTGCTGCTTTTCGTGATAAATAATGGAACATAAAAATGTTTAAATATTTACCAGTTTAGTTTAAGGGTGGAAATCCGTCCGCTTGGATCCGAAATTTAAACTTTCAGATTACTTGTAAGTAAATTAACGTAAATTTTAGATTTCGGTGCAAAAATCAAATCCAGGTAATACGTAAGGTCACATCGAATTTCTGTGTTTATGCTGATTCCTAAGGAGCAAAATATTTTATAAATTAGTCACAAACCACAATAAATTTTAGCAATTGTTCACCGTTAGAGTCATGCTTAACTGGAATTCGTTAATCTTTAGAAAATACATTTTTAGGTTAAAATATTCAAAGCAATGCCATTTTTTAACTTCAGATTGAAATAATGTATCAAACTTAAAAATGTTAAAAATAAAATCTTTAATTGTTTACATACATACATAATTAATTCATAATGTTAGTAAAATCGGTGTGGCATGTCGGCACTTTTAATGAAAATGTGATTTAAAAGAGTTTAAAAATTACAAATCACACAGTTTAAAAACTGGAGATGATGCACTTTTAATTAAAAAGCGAAGGTGAATAATCTAATCCCACAAGTATTTACTAAATAGTTGATGGAACAAATTAACGTGTTTATATTTACAAAAATTAGCTACCCAGAAATTCATAAGAGGCTCCAGGAGAATTTCGGATCGGATTAGAAAATGGTCATTCCCATTCCGTAAGACTACGGCCGAATTTTGTCGGTTCTGATAATTCACCCTTGCTTTAACCTTACAAGTAATTTGCTAATGACAACCTTTTTGCTGGTTGTGTAGCTTTTAAATTTTAAAGAAGTTGCATGTTTACAGCTTTGACTCGCCTACTGGCCTTCTATTTCTCTACAAAAAACTTTAGATACCCAATTCGATCTTTAAAGAAATCGATCGATGCAAGACAGTTTCTCATGATTTCAAGGTTATTTACGAAAGAAGAGTAGCTGTAGCATATATATATATACTTTCCAAATTGCTATACGTGTTCTTTAAAAGGAACTGAAATACTTAACATATATTGTTCAAAGAAAAAATTGGACATTTACATATTTTAAAAATTTTCAGCAAAATACATTTTATTACGTAAAAGAACTCAAAATAAATTAAGAGTTTCTCGCCAATAAACCAGCATTATTGTATTGAAATTGTGCTGATATTTCAAATATAGTATTCGAAATCCTAATCTGCAGAGATTTGTTTGTACTTAAAGTAACATAAACCCTATCATGTACGGGGTGTAACCAAGTAGCGTAAGCTGCACGTTTCAATTGTATTTGATTTGAATGTTTTTAATTTTTACAAACTTTTGAAACGTTATTTCGAATTTTCGTCACAACTCATTTTTACCTACTCTTCAAAACCTATCCAAAAAAAATGAAATTTGGCCTTTACCTTCATTTTGTGACCTTAAAGGTCAAACTAGACCAAAACTTCACACATGTCATTTTAATCTACTCGTCAAAACCTATGCAAATATATAAAACTTGAAATTTGGCTGTGTCTATGTAAGAGTTTGAAAGAGGTTGAAAATTCATTTCGTATTTATCTATAGCCCATATATTCATATAGAAAAAGTCAAACACTTTTAATTGATTTGCGAGATTCTGAATATACACGCTTTGAGTTTTAAAGGAAAATAAATTAGCTGGTAAATAAACAAATATTATTCAGAAAGTTAAGTATAAATTCCTTTTTGGTGGTTTATTAAAGCGTTAGTACAAAGATGATTCTTAATTTATTTTTTCTATGAATTTCACACAGCTGCAAACATTTTAAAACTGACGTAAGTTAACAAGAAATGTGTTTTATTAAATCTTCCTCAAAAAATACTGCATGCAAAATATTAGTTTGTATTTAGTATGTGGTGCTACAGGTTGTTAGAAATACATTTTGAACCATGAACCTTGTTAACTATGAAAAGCAGTTCTTAACAATTTACTAAAAGCATATTATTACTATGTGATACAATAAACAATTTATTTAAGAGGTTTAATTTTCGTGGCTTCGTCGAACGACTTTAAATTTACAATTTAAAAACGTTTTAATCAATACAACTAGCTTAAAATTTGTCCTAGCAGAAGTATCAACTGTATTGGCTTTATACAATTGTGCCAATGTAAAATAAGAGCTACTACATTCTTAAAATAGACAAGTAAAGCTAATTGATTAGTTGAATTTGTAGTCAATATACTCGTCCTAATACAAAATATTTGAATGATTTAAATGTTCGTGTTTCAATCATTGTGGAAGTCTTTTTTTATTTTCTACCAATTTAACTGGTATTTTTGAAGTTTTTGTAGTAGGTTTAATGTAATTTATTACACAAATATGACGTGTTTAATTTCCGCATCATTATCATCACTCAATCAATATAAAAGTATTACACCTAATCTAACTTAAAATATATAGTCTTTATTGAAACAAAACAGCTGTAATGTGCTAATTAAAATACAGAAACTTTTTTTCGAGGGTTTCATTTCATCAATTACAAATTACAATAAATCTATTACAAAAACATGTTATTCTATTTCCACCTGCTCTGTTTTAAAAAAATCCTTTGCATTTATTTAATAAGAATGAAAAAAAATGTTACTATGCATGACCTCAGATACATTAAAGCAGACAAAACCGCAACTTTTATAATTCTGCGTACCTCATATAAAATCACAAGTAATGACAACAAATATCCAAAAGAGACAACAATAAACACTGTAACAATATTTGATTGTAGATTTTGTGGATAAAAACGATTTTCCAATCCTAAGACTACCGCCGAAAATTCCAAATTATCAACAAAATCCCTCCACATATAATAAATCCCGGATTCTAATAAATACTTAAACCTAGTGTAAGCATACTCGGCCCCAACCCTTGTATAACTGAATTTCTCAAGGTTTGAATAAATCACCTCTTTGCTTTTAAAATATGGGTTCCGCGTAATATGCGACCTTTGCCCAAAGACACGTTCCTCATATTTCCTCATTTTCTCTTCAGTTGCTATAAAAGCTGTTTTTTCGCACTTCCCAATGATTCCCGCCACATGTGAAATATTTGAAATTTCCGTGTTAGCTAGAATATATGATGACAATGG